>KZ111586.1:0-201258 GCA_002120315.1 Hypoxylon sp. CI-4A
AAAAAAATAATATTATATAAAAATTAATATTAAAAAGTTATTAATTAATTTATGCGATTATAATTAACGATTAAAATAAAATGTTAAAATATTATTAATATATATAAATTAAAAAAATAACGTTTATATATATAAATTATATTAATATAAAAATATTTAAAAAGCTTAATATATTTTATATTATTAAATTTAAGCATAAATAGGTTTAAAGATTCCTATTTAAATTATAAAGAAATTAAAAACCTTAAAACCTATAAGAATTATTAAATGAATTTAAATATACATTTCAAGCTTAAACCTTTTATTATATGTTCTGCCTTTCGTATTTAAGAACTGCTAACCCATCACCCTTAGAACATCGACCTAACCCATTGACTGCGCGCAGAAAGTTGTCTCCTAGCAAGACAATGGCTTCTATCTGGGTTTCCCCTATCCTTACTTTCTACCTCATCATCATTGGATGTCAAATTGGCGACTACTCTTACTTCGCCGCATCTGTGGACAAAAAGGTACAACCATACTTCGCCCAGCATGACATGCAAACTGACGTAGGTGACGCCAGCGAGGTATTCGGCTACCTCATCGCCATGGCCGTCTTCTGAGGGCTCGCCTTCTTCACCGTCCTACTAAGGCTGAAGACGCGGGATGCTTTAAGTGACGGAAAAACTTCCTCTTCCGGCATTGGCGCCCCCATCCGGAGCGTCGTATCGATAGTCCTTGCTATTACTCTCCTCGTCTTTGCTATCATAGCGGCTATCCACACGTGAAAGTGATGGGGGCACTTTAATGCCGAGGGACTCGGGTACATGGCTTTGATCTGCCATGGCACTGCGGCGATTACCATCGCTGGTCACAAAGACCAAAAGTAGAAACGCTACATAAAAATTTGCTTAGTTGTATTCTCATGAATTGGATTTATTTACTTCAACAAGTTATTTCGTATCTTCCAGCATTAATTGAAACAACTCGTAAGTTCATATCCTGGTCTGCTAGAGGATAAATTTGTATAACTCTTATCAAATGACGACAATTGTCAGACAAATTCAAGTATACAATGCCGCCCTGGCCTATTTCTCTGCATTCATTCTGTGTCCCCTACCGATTCCATATCCCCTTCCGACCCTTCCGAGAGTAAAGACGGATCGCCTTGTGCATCATCAGAAGAGGTAATCCCATAACGGCTTAATACCCCTTTAAAATATGCTTTTGCTTCTGCTACGTCTGAGGTGGATGAATTCTCATCCTTTAAAGGAATTATCCAGGATTTGTTTGGCATGTTGATGACTAAGTTATCATCCTCGATACATAACCACATATGTTTTCTGAAGCCGCAATGTAAAAAACACTCGGAGAGAGATTTGATGAATTCGTAACCAGAAGAGGTTGGTTTTCCGAGTTCCGGGATTGCCTTTAGCATTTGGTCAAGTAGAGCCGGCGTCTGCGCCAAGGATCCAGCGAGAAATGGCTTGTGTATACCATTGAAAAGCCTTGCGATTGTTTCTTGCGATATGTTAGGCTGACTTCCCAGAACTTCAGCGACCTGATGCCCGTGATACCATTTGAGGCGAAGTATCAAATCCACGAGTGCATTCATACCCTTAGTAGACAAATTTTTCCTGCCTCTGAAAGCCTTCGCCACATTAACTTGATGTGATTCCGTAATATCCCCGTGCTCAATGAGTTCTACGAGTGTTCCAATAGTTTCTTGCGATAACTCTGTCTGGGATTCAAGAGTCGAGATTGGAGAAAATTCAGAGTCCGGATCAGGATTCTGTAACAGATATACAATTGCAGCAATAGTTTCTCCTGGTAAATTTGGTTGATTGGCCAGAGCCTTGGCCGCAGCGTATCGGTGGGTGAGTTTGTTGTCAATGTCTCTGGCCATGTTTTCAAGGTCGGTAATAGACTCGTTTGACAAACTCATCTGGGCTTTCAAGCCCTCGGCCGCCTCTCCTCTGAACAATCTGTCCTCGTTTTTAGTTAACCCCACGAGCAATTTAACGGCTACACTTGGCAAGTCCGTGTAGTAGCGAAGTGTCTGTAATGCGCCAAATGCGGATCTTTGGTTCGCATCGACTATTTGGACTAGTATAAGAATAGCCTCTGGTGGCAAATCCCGTCTAGTCCACAAGGCCTCAACTGCCGCATGTTGCGTCACACCTGTTGTCCTCTTGATTGTCTCAATCAGTATCTCGATATCTCCTTTTGATAGCTCTTTTCGTTTGCTTATGGCTTTAGCCGCGGCAATTTTGGCATGTGTTTCATTCGACCCCCCCTTTCTATTGGTGTCCTCGCCTGTAATTAGCTCTAGAAGCGCTTCGATGGTCGTCCTTGGTATATTCGTTTGGGCTTGAAAAACAGTAATCGCGGGGTCTAAATATTTAATTTCGGGATTATGGCTGCGTTCTCCCTTTCTGATCAAATTTACAAGGCGCTCAACGTATTCTTTGCCCAAGCTTTTCTGGGTTTCTAGAGCCATAGAGGCAGCATATACATGGAGTTGTTCGTCGTATGCATCGTCGATGTAGATGTCGCCGTTGCTGTCGTCGTTGTCATCGCTATCTTGCAACGAACTCTCTATATATGCCGCCATTGCTTGTCCTAGGAATTTCGTACGATCCTTTAGGGCTGACCCTATAGTACGTTGGGCTCCATCTTCGATATATCTCCCTTGAAACCCCTTCCCTTCCAGTATCCCCATGAGGGGTTCGATGTCTTGTTCTGATAGATCCACTCGGTCCATTTTGGAAAAGAGTGCCCTAAACCGGTGACTTGGGCTAGTATTCCTGTTCTCGATGAACTCATCTAATACTGTGACGGCATTCTCTGATAGGTACCTGCAGGGCTCCATGAGTGACTCACCAATTCCCTGTTTCTGGCTTGAAGAACTACGCGTCCAGGCCGTAAGCAGAGCGTTATCTGGAAACTCCGATTCTGCGACTAGGAGAGACTCTGCTCTTAGGCTACATTCTAGGCATGCCCAATTAGCTAATCTTGATTCTAGGATTCTCCGTCGTTCGTCTCCTAACATACTCGTTTCAGCTAAACAGTGCATAACAAGTCGTTGATGCACTGGTCCTAAAAGGTCGTATGGCTCATTTTCGATTACATCGAAGAATTGGTGCAGTTTGTCGCCTTCGAGTAAGCCTACTGCGAAGCGCCACACGATATCATAACCCAAATTGTACTTGTTCTGTTTAAGAAATGTAGCAGGGTTAACAGTGACAGTTCGTTTCTTTTTAAAATCTCGGTACTTGAAGTCGCGTCCGATATTCCATTTGTTTACGAAGTACTGCGCTGCAAAGAACTCCTGAAAGGTAAGGTGTATAAAGTGGTGACTTTGTTGGGAGGGGTTGTCTGTTGATCGTAGAAATGAGGACTTTGTAAGTAAGTCAATAAGCATAGGACGTTCGTTGGGGCCACTAGGAAGTTCCACTAGGGTGTGTATCCTCTCTCGATGCTCTCCGTCAAAGTTGAATATCTTGTTACATATTCCGTTGAAAGCAAGACATCCAAGAAGTTCATTCTCGGCCTCGAGACATCTATTGATATCTGACTGGTCGACCATTCTAGCCTTGTCCTCTTTCAACTTCTCGAGTCCTATTATATCTTTTCTCCATAGGCGGTTGACCATATTGTTGTATATGTTTGTCATCGTCTCCATGGTGCGATCAAAACTATGGTTCTTTACGTCCCAGGAATAACAGAGGGCATCCAGCTGAACCGGTATCCGAACGAGACTATGAAAAAGTGGTCGCTTATGAAGCAATGATTGGATCTGCTCGGCCTTTTCCGGGGTTTCGATATTCACCACCTGGATGTAATCCTCTACTTGCCTAGGATAAAATCCAACTGTTTCCAATTCCAAATCAAACTTGAACCTTTCGGGTGACAAAGTAGTATGCGGCCGGGTGGTGACAATGACATCAGGGTATTCTAAAAGCTCTGTGAGGAATTTATACGCCGGTTCGCTTGGTGTCAGAAGATCGAACACTTCATCTAGACCATCGAGGACGAGCAAGGATCGACGACCGCTTGTGCTGTTCGCAGTTTGTCTCACCGCCTGCCATAGATTGCTAGCAAGGATTTTGCTATCCGGACGACCTTCAAAATAGATGTAGAGAAACAAGTTTTCATAGTTGTACTCCTCATAGCGCCGGTCTTTCAGTTTTCGCAGTGTTATCCACAATACGCGCGAAAAGAGCTTCCCCCACAGCTTCCCGCCAGCAAAGTCCGAGACGATCTTTTTACACAACGTAGTCTTTCCAACACCGGCACGGCCACGAATCAGTATTCTTCTGGTTTTTTTCCCATTGGAATTGTTCTCGTAGAGCGTTGGGAGGAAGACTTGGAGAGCTTCATCTGGTGATTCAACCTTTAGCCGCTCACGAATTGAAAATGAAGGCTTTTTGTCATGTGCATTCTCTCTGAGGTGCTTTACTATCGCAAGATTGATATAGCATTGGCTCATTGGCACCTCTGTACCGTCGAGTCGCACAATTCTGAGCTTTTCTTGATAGCGTTCCTTGATTATATGCCTGTCTGCTCTTTGGAGTGGCCCATCCCTAATATGTTTTAGGATGGCCGTGATTTTGTCATTTAATATATTGTAGTCGCCGTCCTTGTTGCTACTAAATTTGTTCATGAGTCCGTGTTGCCGGTCGAATGAGGTTGGGTGTGGATCGCAATCTAGTGTCCCGGAAATTTCGTCGACCAACTAAGGCGAAATATTAGATTAGTGAGAGAACGTGATCAACCAAATGCTTCTTGAATTCCTACCTGCTTGTTATGGCTTTGGAAGAAACCTGGTAACCAAGGGATCTTGCGCATTAAATTCGTGTAACGCTTTTCGTAGAAGGTGTGCACTATGTAGTGATGGGTATGCATAAGTCCATAAAAGCTACGCTTAAGTTCGAATATAGACTTCGACTCTTTCGTCAAATCGATGAGCTCAGTTAATCGGCGGCCTTTGAGTGAGGCCCAAACTTTTAGTGCTGGCTCAGCCCAATAAGCCACATCCTGGAAAGCCGTCCCTTGAAATGGCGTGGCGAGGAATATGACTCCACGGGTAGATGTTCTAATACTATTGAATTCGCCAGTTGCTAAGCTGAGAGCCTGCATGAGGATGATGCCCCCAAGGCATGATGCCCCCAAGGCATGATGCTACAAAGAGTATCGGCCGATCGTCCGCGTTTCCTGAGCGTTTTATTTTAATACTAGCAAGTAGGCGCCTAGCAAGTTCATGAAAAGTGCTGATGCCAGATTCCTTAGATTCAAATAGGTCCGATGGCCATTCGCACGTAAGAATTCGAGCGTGCCCAACGGCACTGGGAAGCATACTGGCGTCCTTAAGCCAATTCACTCGAACCTCACGTTGTTCAATTTTTCCTTTCCATAGCCATGTCTCGTCCGATTTGGTGTCTAAACCGTGAATGGCAAAGATATCGACGTCCGTGGTCTCCGCGGCAGGCCTGTGGCAGAGAATTTCATGTAATTGGACAGGATCTTTCGTCTCTTTCTTAGAAGATCGTTGTCTCCCCTTCTTCCTGGCCCAAAGGTTGCGTCGTGTCATCCCGGGCAGGTATCGGCGACTTGTGTTCTATCTCGGATTGTATTCGTGGTTGAAAATGGGCAGATTTGGAAAATCGGCGAGGTTAGTTCCGACCGCAAGAGGTCATCGCTCGCGGTGGTATAGACTTCGGTATATGAGATCTGTTCGTACTGGTAAATCAATGTGATAAACAATCGCGATATACTCTAAAGCACGTTCGCTTACAGGATGCGTGTGACAAAGGATATGCTTGGAACAAAAGTTCAATTCAATCTAATAATTCTCTTGGGGCTTAAAGTCTCTGATCCCCTCCAAATTGAGTTGGGAATCTCTTGACCCAATTATGCCCAAATTCAGTAGTACATAATACATCAGGCTTTCCTGAATATCCTGGTGTTGGTTCAGCTTTCAAATCAGGCGCTGTCCTCCTGATCAATGCCTACCAGTTATCTCAATGTATCTAACCGCCAGCTGGGTCGCATACTCCTACGGCTGCCTGTTCGCGTTGTCTGGCCTTGTGGCCGCTACCCTTACTCCTATACATGTAAAAAGGATATATTCATTTAATGGAGCGTATTAGCCACTAGGTCCCCCGTATTTACAGCGAGATAAAAGCGCTAATGTCCCTGTAGTTACAGGGCCTTTAGCACACATTTACTAACCAATTAAATTCAAAGATCCGAATAACAAGGTATATTACGGTAAATGCTTTATACTTCCGGCGCTTACCCTAACCCTGACCCCTGTAGCACGCTGCACAAGGGTTAGGGTTTGCGCCGTAAATATAGTAAGGTTAGCATTAAAATGCGCTATAAAATTCCTTTCATCTGATTGGTTAGGTAGCTAGTGTACTTTAATTGCCCTGTAATTATAGGGGCTTGAGCGCTCGATGGCTATTGCGATAAATGAATATGCATTTTTTGCCCATTTGATAATGCGTCGAATACACGTTTGGTTAAAGACTAGGTACTTAGTAAATGTAAAGCGATTCACTAAAACGTTAAGTTAGTCTGATTATATGTCATCGTCTAAGCGTCCAATGAGCTGGCTACCGTAAAAACTTACCAGATTTAACAACCGTCTCCACCCTTTCAGCAACTCATGTATTTATCGGTATTAATAGGATCTGAATTACTAATAATCTTGATCGTGGAGGCTCGGCTGGTTTATAAGGTTAGGCAAGTAATGAATGTTGATATCACGAAAGAGGTAAATCGTGTTGTGTTTGATAGGGGACACGGTTGTTGAACTAGTTGAGTTTTTACGGTATGCCTTAGCCTAATGGTATCACTAAGGGGGTTCTAGCTACCTAACTATTTTTATTTTTCTATTAATGGCAAGTACATCCAGATCTCTCGCAGATGGCAAGCGAAGGGTTATCAATCACGGTCGTCTTGGGACAGCGGTGAGGATGCTTTTGGTTTGGGTCCTGATGTATAAGCAGACAGTCAAGTTATAAGCGATCGGTAATTCAAGTCCTTATCCGAAATTCCGAATATTCCGAGCTGAAGCGCGCTTTGCGAAGCGATTCGGAACTCTATGGATCCGCCGATTTGGTATGTATCTGATGGAGGGTGACATAGTGATGGTGGGTTGGATGATAGGCCATATTGTACAGCCGCTATACCTCCCTAAGCCTCGAATCGAATACGATGAGGCTCTCGTAGCGGTAATGTTTATAGTAAGACCATGATTGCGCAATTAAATCTGCCAACGTCTGGGAATCCAAACAAGGAAACACTTGGTGTCAAATACATACATGCAATGCAGCCATGCCGTCTATATTATTGACTGGGGCTGGCTAAGAATTTTTCTGGCTTTTGATCTTGTGGAGGAACCGAGATCTAATTGGGAGGAGTGCGAATCTTTGGGGGCGAAACGCGATGCACAGCTGAGCAGCCTGCTGAAATCGAAATCAACCTTGGCTGTTTTTGTCAACTGCAAAGACAAAACGGAACAATGCATGTCAGCAAGCAAAGTGCACATTGACTTTGACAACGCATTACTCGCGAACATTCACCGAAATATGAGCTGAGAAATCAGACAGGATGGCTCAAAGTACTAAAGCCGGTAGATCGTGCCATCTGAGCCTCGTGGTTTCTGTATTTTTGAGGGCGCGACCTTCGAAGTGCAAGCCACGACGTTCAAATTAGTTTCAAGACCGAAAACGCACCCTTTCGCCATGAGATGCTGCAGGCGGCCGCCGACGACCACGAAGACAGTCTGTGCTGCTTCTTCTTGCAGATGTCACAGAGACGTGGTGACTGGGGTGATATCGAAGTACTGTAAAGGCCGTGAGTATACCCATAGAGAAAAGCAGCGGCGTGAGATGGGGGCAGCCAGAGTTATTAATAGTTGTCTTAGATACGTGCTCTTATTTCTACTCGCCGCCGCCGCCCGGGGGAACTCGTTGCAACAACAGAAAAGAAGTGTCAGATTCGCTGTGCCTTATTCGTAAGTTGATAATCAGCGTAACCAGCCAATTGCGATCTAACGGTTGGAAGACTGTAGTTGTCCTATAGTCGGTTGTAGAAAGGCGAAGATACAGCACCGATGCATTGGAGACGAGACAAAGTTTACACGAGCAAAATTCTGCAATGATCGTGAGTGCTAGCCTATAACAGGAACCGAGAAAGAATTGAGACTGATAGTGGATAGACGAATGTTGCGCCGATGGATGTCAGGAACAGCGAACCTGTCTAGATCCGATCCAACCAAATAAATACCGTCCATATTGCAGGAACCGTAAGTCTCAACATCATGTCTTTGGAAACTAGTAACGAGGCTAATTAACCAATAGATGTATGTAAACACGATAAGTGCATCGAGAAGATTTTACCTGGCAGCCAATTTTGTAAGAAGCGTAGGTAACATGTACTCCCGTGTAGGACATGTTTCATAACCGGGTCTGCAGATAAATGCGAGGAATATGGATGCCAGTTACAACGAGTCGGTTCCTCTGTGTTTTGCCAGACTCGTAAGCTCCCCCTTTCTACTGGAACGTGACTTCGGCGACTGACTGGTGGCTAGATAACCAATGCGAAGCACCTGATGGGTGCAATAGACCGAAAGAGCGTGGCGAAAAGCTATGCACCATCCGTACGTATCCCATAGACTACCTACGCATTACATCGACGTCTACAATTGGTTCTGATGTAAACAAGATCTGCAGTGTGAGGCCGACGGCTGCGTAGACAAGAAAGTGGGAGACACACCATACTGCTCGAAGCACACTTGTCAAGAAAGGAACTGCTTGATGTCATCCGACGGATTCAAGTACTGCAAAAAACGTGAGTTAACTTGTGACTTCTTGCCATATAACCTGAAAGGAATATGGCTGATGATTAATAGATCGATGCGAATACGAGGGATGTGGCGAACACCGAAGGCTTGGGACAGCAAGATTTTGCGCACTTCGTAGGAGTCTCTCATGAGTTATTCGTGGCGCTTGTACTAATTGCAACGCTAGATTCATGCCAGAAGAACAACTGTCGGAACCAGAGAGAAGACACGGGGCTATTTTGCACGAATCGTAAGCCAATCGGCCCAGCTGAGCGAATACACGAGATCGCTGACCAAATTTTGAACCAGATACGTGCGAGCATTGTGGGTGCTGTAACGAAAAAGAATTTAGAAACCTCTGCGAATTCCGTAAGTAAATGTTTTAGAATATGAAACAAATTCCCGTACTAAATAAACAATGCCTTTGCCGCAGACTACCGAGAAGAATGTCGCATAGAAGCTACGGCGCAATGGAGTGAGGAACAACGACGATTGAAATCCAATCTCGAGAGGGAGAGGGTTACTAACCAGGCCACCATCGCCGAGCTCATCAAGCGAGACCGGGAGATTCAGCAGCTCTTGCAGAGACCTCATGCGCCATTACCGAGCTAATATGTATGTACCGTTGGATGCAGGCCGTGATTTTAGAGTATTACGGCGCTGAATCATTGGTGCGAAATGACGGATGGCACATTGAGAACGGCCAGAAATGAGCCATAATACATAACGTTACTGAAATCGAGGAGGGCATATTCGGAAAAAAATATTACGTTTGAGAGATGCGAGGCTGTAGAGCACTCCGAAAAATAGAGACTGATGAGGTGTAGTTCGATAGACTCAAGACTGAATGATATATGAGACAGGGTATCAGCATCTGAGTTAAGTGAAAGCAACACGTATTTAACCACCGATATTCCATTTCATCCCCAATCATGATTTCCTGCTTAATCGCCAGTGTCGACCTCCAGATCCAGCTGCACACCATTGCTGACCTCGTAATCAGCCAGCGTAAGCATATCCTTGAACGGCCGCTGTCCTTGTCTCTTGAGCAGAATCTCATGGGGTTCGCGTCCGATGCGTGCGGCGACCATGATCTTGAACTCCTTGATGCGATCGGACGCGAAGCACGGGATGGCGGCCTTGGTGCCGAGTCGGTCGTTGACATGGACGATGATCATCTCCTCGCCACCACCGGCGGGCGCAGCAGGCGGTCGGACGGGAGGCTGTGAGGTATCCCCGCGGCTGGACTTGGGTTTGGACTTCTTGCTTGACGATGAGGCACCTGCATCGCGATCACGATCGCGGCGGCGTGGCGACGGGGAGCGGTTTCGGTAGCCTCTGAATGAACCACCTCGTCGATCGTCTTCTCTGTCTTCGGTCTCGTCTCGGCGCTTGTCCTTGAACTTGAAGCCTCCAAAGTTCTTCTTTGGGCGAGGCCGGTCTCGCTCTCTGCCCTCGTCTCTATCCGCTTCTCTTCGGCCTGAATCCCTCTCCTCGTGATTATTGCCACCAAGTCGTCCCAAATCGCGTTCCGGTCGTCCGTTCTCATCATCTCTGTATCGATCCCTCCTATCTCTTCCGAAATCGCGCCCGGTACCTCGGTCTCTGTCATCGTCTCGTGGTCGGTAGCTATCATTTCTTCGGTAGCTGTCCTTGTCTCGTCTGTCGCGGTCGCGACGCGGTGATTGACTTCGATCGTCACTTCTGCTTCGTTTGCGAGGAGGCGGCGAATCGCCCCGTGCGGGACGAGAGGATGTCGACTCGTCTGCCATTATACACCGAGTTTGGAGAGTTGTCGGGTTTGTGATTAGGTAGGCAGTTATAATGCAAGTGGGATGTGTAGAGTTGGGAGTTGGGAGTTGTAAACGGAAGGTCAAATAAATGATGTTAAATTGACATCGGTTAATTCAATACGAATACCCCACTAAATGCACACTTGCCCTAGCGTACTTTCCTTTGTAACTCGCCTGCAACCGATTACCTCAAACGCCTATTCGAAATCTTACAGCGCAGTCCAGCGCTAAATGCACCTGTATTTACAATATATGTCAACCCTAACTCGGTGTAACGTGAAGCCAGTGGTCAATGAATAATGCGTCAAAGGTTCCATAAAGCCCCTGTATTTACAGTGCATTTAGCGCTTTTACGACGCTATAATTATAGGGAGTTTAGTGATGTAATTTTACCCCTTTTCCTAACCTCACCTCGGTGGTTACATGACCTGATGACTGATTATTCCTATGTATCATAAACACAATCTCCTTCTTTATTAGCAATCATTTAATACCCCCAGTTTTGACTAGACGTTGTTCCAGCATTTTTCTGCACTGGCTTGCGCGTTGGAGCCACGAGCCAGTGCAATTCCCCCTCAAAATTTCCATCTCCATCATTCGCAAGTTGGGAAATGCGTTAGGAATCGAAGCGTTTCGTGTGAGGTGACTCAAGGTAGATAAAAAGATAAGGTCGTGGTAATTATAGACGCCATTGAGACCCGGTAATTCCGATCTATTCTTGCGCGCGCAGTCGTCATGGTGAGTAATGTTTAGCTTTATGTACTCCGCGTTGACGAATGTCTCGTTGAGAAAGAGCCAGATACTCCTCCAGTCTGATCGGTTGTAGATACTGCCATTGTCGACGGGTATAGTGAGATTTCTGGTTCTTTGCAAGAAATCGGGTGCCGTCTCGGTGGGACGACTCCACGGTCTCACATCTTCCATAGTTTCTTTAAAGTAGTGTACACCACTGCGCAATAGCCAATAGCCGTTGGCACTGAAATTTTGCAGGCGGAGGTTTGGTCGATATGTAATCCCACTTGCAGTGCATCCAAATCCGAGGTGCTCAAGCAACTCTGGCCGAACTACGAGAGTATCAAGCTTCGGATTGAACGGAACGCTGTCTCGTCGGGGTATCCCATATTTGCGGATGGCTTCATTCCGGAAAGATCGACAGATTTGGAATATGTTCATTTCGGCCCAGAGTCGCGGCTTGTACAAGATCAGCTGGGTCGCATCACTGTCCACGGCGATATCGCTGTGATGACAGAGCCGCACCAGATTCGCGTTCAGTTCGTATGGGCCTACTGCGTAGTCAAAGATGATGTGAAAGATCTCCACCGGTAGAATGAAAATGCCTCGGCTGTTCACCGTCGGCCCCTTGGGATGTGTTGGGGTTGACGCTCTGGGCTTCGCGGCAATCGAATCCAATTTCTTTCCATCCTGCAAGTTGTCTTGAGGGATCAAATCAATCTTTCGTTTCTATAACCATACCGGGTTAGCAGTCATATCCCAGGCTGAGAAATTGGAACACCAGCTCATGCTTACCCCGGACTTTAAGAGTTTTTTCCAAACCTCATATGTCTCGCTTTCCATAGGGCCGAAGTCTCTCCACGCCATGTTGAAGCGGAAATGGTTCTCTGGTTCGTCAGGGTACGTTTCGTGAGTGTAGTTGTAACATTCCTTGTTACACTGCATGAATTTTGCGAATTCGTGGATTGCAATTATCCAGTCTTCCCGGTTACGAGGAGCGATGACTTTGATTGATCGCCTTCCTCGCTCTGCTGTAACCACATCATCTATTGAGCCTGACATTGTGACTAGAGTAAATGCTCTCTAGTAGGATCAAGATTGTTGGAAGTCAAAGTGGGAAGAGTAAGCTTGCTAGAAGAACTTAGCAGGTATTCGTTGGATGAGTGAATGACGATCGACTTTGGGGATAATAGTGGGAAAGGGAATGGATGTGGTGGTGGTGGGCATTCCAAAGGTGAGAAATTAACATAGGTACCTAAATATCTTGAGTGAAGAAGACAGTCGAGTGAAGTTGTGACTAGGCCCCAGTATCGGTGCAGTAGGTTACAGCTGTCGATGATTGTAACAACTACGAACTGAATTGGAAAGACTGTGTAAATGAATTCACCTATTTTGTCTGCTTCTGCCCACCAATAAAGGATTGATCAAATTTGATCTTCGGATTGAATGATATAGATCTATGTATCTAGAGAGTATATAGCCTTCACGGGGAGGTAAATTCAGCATCACTGCACGGACTGCCCTGTCATAAATCTAGGCATTGGTTTTAGCGCTATAAGCCCCAATAAAATGGCCTGTAAATACAGCTGTCTCGGCAAGTTCAGCTCTAAGTCCATTCCCGTTTTGTCCAACTCAGCTTGCCGGGCAAGGAGGAATTTGCGTTTATCTTTTCGAGGCAGATGGAAGCAACACCTCCCGTAGTACCTAACCCTATTAGATAGTCTAAAAGAATGATTTAAAGGATATATTACTCAAATAGGATAGAAGTTCCACGGCGCCATGACCAAGTACCCCAAAGTACCTCAGGGGTAAGGGCTAGAAATCTAGGTAGTCAGGGCAATAAGAGGTATACCTAGTGGCCTCTACAGCCACGAAAGANATATGTCTAACAGTTGTGAATTGCGGCATGCCAGGTGAAAAGGACAGCAACAGCTGTACAAATAGCCGCTGTAAAACACTTTAACACCATCGTAAGTATTGCCATAATGGTATGGAATAGCAACAATCGCTAACCGCGCAACTACTGTGATTATAAACCTCTTACTTTAAACTACCTAAAGTACTATGTGCAATAGAATAAGCGAAGTGAATGTTATACTTTTCAAGTAATAACCTACTCAGTTGCCCCTAAAATCATATGGAATCCCTTCCAGGTTACCACATTGACTTCAATCTTCCATTCTATAAGTCTCTACAGATTATTAGTATAGGTCATTTACAGCATATTCTTCCTGATATTCACATCAACTTTCCATGTAGGCTATCCTGTGACATTAGCGCTGGGACATGGCAAGCAAGATTGATAGACTCATCAATGCCGTTGACAGGAATCACATATCAATATCCCGTCAAGCTGATTGTATTAGAGGCGTTTTGCTGGTAGAGGGAGAGGAGACTACGATGTGACTACCTACTTCAGTGAATATATCTTGCCCTACTCTAACCCTATTATGTGAATTCCTTCATTTCATCCCATAAGAATCACCATTCCCCTTAAGGTCTCCTAGTCACGTTGAATAGTAGATATCTGCGTATGTATGGCTCTCGCTTGAATTAGATGCACACAATATATAAACAGATCTTCTCCATAGCTCTACTTTTCTTCTTTTCTAAACCAGAAAGCTCAAGAACCGATACAGACAACCACTATATTAAAGAATTCCCAAGCATCCACGCCGAACGCAGGGCTATCTTTAGTAGACCGAATAGTTCATTCTAGTTGGCGGCTCTTGTGCAAATCTTCTTCCACCAAAACCAGCTCTCAGGCATCTTCAAACCGATAGGTTTGGTAAATCATTTTTACCAACACCCACCGTTGCCCTAATCAAACCCAGCTCGCAAAGCAACGACCGAGCAAATCGACTTTGACACGATGGATCCTAAGATTCCAACGGTAAGTGAACACATAACCATCTAACCAAGCCTTTAAAATCAGCCTATTCTTCTAAGGAAAATGTCTTTACTCAAGTTTCAACCATTCATGTTTCAAAAAACACATTCTGATGGCCTACTTGCAGATGGAACACCGGTTCTTCACGCCCTCCGAGCAGTTGACCGGAACTCAAGGATCAGCTCGGGGATCTGGTTCGGTCAACCAGAACTACCGCGGAGACCCCAGCCTCGCTGTCAACCGGGGCGAGGGTGTACCCGCGGAGAAAAACACCTGCCTGTGGATTACAGGCCTACCCGCCAAGATCACCATCCCCGAGCTACTCGCAGCGATCGGGAAACCCGGCAAAGTGAGGTCGACGGTTATCAACGGACCTGCCGGCGACATTGCCTCCTCTGCGGCGTCCATCAGCTTCTTCCGGCGAAGCGACGCCGAAAACCTTCTCAACGCATTCCAGCAAGGACGCATCATCCTTGGAGGAAAGTTCCCACGGGTGCAATGGAACCGAAACCGGGTCAGAGACGACGAGGGAGTCCACAGTGAGTCCAGTCGCGTGCTGATGATCGCGGGCGACCCCGAAGTCGTCAACCGCGAGTACCTGGACGGCTTCTTCACGAAGAAGTTCGTATACGAGATCGACCAGATAGTCGATCACGGCGAGGTGGAAGGCGATGATGGCCCGATCCACCGAATGGAGTATCGGTTCGGCTCATGGCGGGCGCAGGCGGAATTCGCCCGGAAAGCGCTCACACTGGAGCTCAAAGGGTTCCTGCTGGCCGAATATGGCCCAGATCCATGCGCGCCTTAGGGGATAGGGCCGGCGCGACGGATCGGAATGGAGGGATCTGGTTAAAAGAGATCCATAAGCGACCATAATACGAAGCGATCAGGATAGGAGAGTTGGTATTTGGTAGCTTTCTTCGATAGCAGCGTTTTGGAAATTTAAAGGAAATTTAAAAATCACCTCCGAGTTGAAGACTAAATTCTGTGGGAGGTATCATAAGCCCCCTACCAACCCATTCATACCCCATGCAATTGATTCTCCGAGGATCTGCTTTAAATATAGATTGATTAGATACCTATCTAGATGTTTATTTTAAAAGCACAATCTAAGATCGCACCCTAGATGTTCCAATTTGGGGAATGATGTAGTAGTTTTGTTGTAGATTTAGGGGTAGTTGGGGACCGTTTCCGGAAACAATCCCCTTTGTTTATCTACCCGTAGAAATATACATAGGTAGATATGAGTGCTAGTAGGTAGGGAGTGCCTAGACTACTGGAATGCATTAAGTATACCTTTGAAGTCATGTCCGATTGGCAACGCTCCATTGCAGCGTCTCAAAATTTGCTTGCGATCTATTTCGATAGGGATGAGAGTAGAAGGTTCAAATTCGAACGACACATTGGATCTGGTGCGTTCTCTCATGCCTGGAGGATAGCCTATCAACCAAAGAATGAGACTCAGCGGCACCCCTTGAGCTTCTTGGGGTGGTATTCGTTAGTGCCGAAATTCATGTGGGAAAAGCCTAGCCATATCGTACTCAAAACACCGTAGTTAATTGAGGCCCACGAACAAGAAGAAGATTCTTTCAGGGTTTCCTATAGTCGAGCCCAGGATGCAATTGGGGTGGAAAGGCAGTTTCTGTCGGTATTATATATTACCCTTATTGTATTGTATATATTTGGAAATCTAATAAGAAGGCTAGAGGTTGAAATGGGCCAAGCATGTTATTAAGATGATAGATATTCCTAACGACCCTCTAGAAGAAGTTTCAGATGACCACCAGAGATTTTTCCGCCCTTGGATATACCCCGAGTATATTGAGAACGGCACGATTTTTGAATTAGTAGAGAAAGTTCGAAAGAAGAAGGTTCACTTTCCAAACCGAATCCTATAGAGACTTTTTCTATGCTGTAAGATCCAGCACCTCCCTTTATCCTATCCACAGGGGATATTCTAGTCAGTGAATACCTCAAACAAAGGCTAACCTACATTCTGGTAGTGGTTAGAATCTGCAACGCAATGGCTGTAAGTAGGTCCAGTGAAATCACTCCTCCTACTGTGTTACATAGGTGTTGCTTGGGGAAACGATCAATCCAAGGGGATGGACGTTTTATTGGCGATTTCATCAACTAACTACTTGTTATGATGCATAGTGGCTCTCCAATGAGCCTCCATCTTCTTATGAAGGTCCAGCTCCAATTGCAGAACGTGCCGGCGCTCCCAATCAAGCCAAGGGTATACATCATGGAGATATGCATGACGCGAATAGTAATTATACGATTCAATTCTCCGGTTACCATTTGAATTCTAAAAAGAAATAGTTATGGTTAGTCCATTAAACAAACCCGGGGATGGAAATGAACATACCACAGTACCTATTTTGAAGATGATTGACTGGGGCAACGCAAAAGATTTAATGACCCTTGGCAAAAAAGGGACCACTTCGATCGAGACTTGCAAGTACCTACCTAAGTCCTAGCCTCTAATTTTCAAGAATGTCCTTGCTAACTGAGCTAGTGAGCAGGGCGTAGTACTCCAACCACTGTCGGTGTGCAACAACATATTCGATATAGGGAAAGTAAGCTAGCACTTTTGCAATATTTCCCTTGAGCTTCCTGGCAGTACCTAAGCTAACCCCTGGAGATCATGCTCGAGCTGATAACGCTCGATGCTGATGTTCAATTCATTATAAATCCGGATCGGATTTTTACCAGAAAAATACGCTCGCTGATCAACATAGGAAACGAAAGCCTATTAGACTCAACTGGCGTGGGGCTCTTCCATGACGACAAGGGTGTCGATCCATACCCCCACGTTGATAAAGAGCTGAAAGAGCTGAAAGAGCTTGTGGTCCATTGCCTCGCATCAGAAGCTGACCAGAGGCCGTTCTTGGGCTTATTAGAAGGCATAGTGTTAGCAAAAAGTCTTGAGCGTGATCATAAATATTACGTATCGCGTGAGTACCCCCTTCCAGACTGAGAAAAGGACGATTCCATCCGGGAATTTGTTTAGGAGCTGTTATTCAACGTCTGATCGGATGGAGCTTTGGACATATATATATATTTCTCGCAAGTGTAGTGTGTACTATGTCATTTAAATGAGAGAATAGGCTGAGGATTGTCCTATATACCTTCCACCATACACACACCTAATATTAGTCTTAGCAGCTATAGACTAATATTTCATCCTGTCTTTAGATACTTTCTGGGAGAAGTTTTATACTCTCAATTATTGGGCTGCCATGCAAACTAACCTACTACCTTTCACTTTCTCAGGGGTATCATTTGCGCACAACACTTCCATAGCTCAAAGATGACACTTCAGGACCTTCGCCATCTGAGCATCGAGACCTTTTAGTAAATTAGGTAGTGGAAACGATAATCTATTTCACTTAGCAAAGGGTCCCATCGGGGTTGGTCCTATCGAGGTGGTTGCTTTTTGGGTCACTATCATGATACATGAACCTAATTGCCTACCCAGTATTGGGACCATAAAGAGATCATTACCTGTTACTTAAGTACTTGCGTATATTAATAAATAATGAAAATATAACTATCTATGTAGATAGCTAGCTAAGTCTTGAATCGAGGTTAACAAGAATCAGGGACCTAATAGCTACGTGGCAATTATCTTCAGCTTCTATTTTTCCCCTGTGGTTGATTACTTTGCATCTCGACTCCTAGGGTTACTGAGGTAACGTTCTATTTTGAGAGTGTTTTTCAGTGCCTTCCTCCTCCGACATTCTCTCTGTTCCTTTCGCCTGCGCTCGAGGTGATACTCACAATATGCCACACTCACCTCGGGAATCAGCCGATCGCCACACCCAACAATAACGCACTTTCCCAGACTTTTAAGTTTACGATACCTGTCCCTATGCGACTTTAGATGAGGAGCACAAGAAGATCTTCCGGGAACTGCCGGATTGGTGCACTCCGAACATTCGCCTTTTTCCTTCTTTTTCCGATAAGCTAGTTGGCTTAACTGGCGGTGGTAATCACATGATCCTCTATCCTTGAGCGCATCTCTCTTGCAGGAACTACGGTAACAAACCTTAGTTTCACCTGGAATAGTTTCTGGGGAGGTAGGCTCAGAAAAGGCGACCTTGAAAATGCGGTCACGAGGACTAGGGCTAGGGATATAAATATCGGGAGAAACCGGTTCAGCGTCCATATTTTCCGGTTTCTTAATCGTGGATGCTTTGGATGCTTTGGATGCAGAGCTGCCCTACTCCTCTAAGAATTGAATGAGTAGCTAGAACAGGCTTATATTTATGAACTGGTAGTTTACACAATGTATAGATTAAGGAATTATGTAAAAGACATTGTTTGGGTACTTCGTTGTAGTAGTACAATGTCTTTATGATCATTGCAACACTTTGTATTGTACCGAGTAGGTAGTTTTAAAATATTAAAGGTTACGGGGTTTAGTCACTTGGTCTCTTATGCTTTAATTGTTTGAGAGGCATTGTAATTTACCTAAACTTTCTCTTTGTCTTCCATTAAAAGTGATGCTATAGATCTGCTTGACCATAGCTTCGTAGCTTGACGTGATTAGGCTATCCGACACACTCTTTTTCGTGCACTTCAAAAACTTGAACTGCATCTTGATACCTAGGTAGGCAATAATCACTATTCACTACCGTTTATTGAAAAAAAGGGAACCTATAGTAAGAGAAACTAACAGCCCCTGGACACCTATTACTTTTTATTACGCTGATGAATACGGTCCATTTTCATGTACTACCTCCCACCCCAATATTTGCCATATTTTTTGGGTACTTACATTAGTAAAACCTCACTTAACCGTCTCAGGTTTTATACCATGATCTATAACCCTAATATATTAACTTTAAAACTTGATCAATGTGATAGATCATAACATCCTCACATTATTTCTTAACCAAGGTTCCTAAGCCTCCTTATCGAAATATTCTTTTATATTTCAGAACTGTTTGTGCCGTGTCGCTGCACATAGCTCTTTTACACATCTGCATCCTTTCATGGTAGTCCATGTCACATCAAGCTCACAACCTTTAATCATTAAAAACTTTAGAACACATTAGATACTAGAGATCTATCTAGACATTCTCATATAACTAAAACCTCGTTAGTTTGGTAGAAAGTCATAGAGTCCCCTATTTTTATTCTTATCTAGATAGCTACCGCTCGAGCCGCCAGGTTCCTTAAAACCTATGTAGGCCACTTAAGGCAATTAGTTAAGGCTGATGAAATCCTGGTGCCGGAGGAGTTCATTAGCTGAGGACCCATGTTTTTCCTACCTTTTATCTATTTTGCTACCTCCGCTTTCTGCATCCCAGCTTCTTTTTCGTCGCGCTCATTAGTGCACACTTTCCCTTCTGTCGCTTTGGTATTTGCCTTTTCAGCCTTCTTCTTCTCCCTGGCCAAGCGTGTTAGCGTCAGGTGCCTCATACATTTTGTGAAGCGGGGGGATGCGGGCACGTCGCACCCTGCGATGGTACATATTCCTTTTCTCCTTTTTTCGTAATATCGTTTTTGAGCCTGCTGTGAGTGCACGGAACAGTTGATCTTTCCGGGACGAGTAGCTCTCGTGCATTTAATGCATATTTCGGTTTCAACCCTATGCCAGTATTTCGCTTTTTTTTGGGCGTTTGCTTTTGCCTTAGCGTTGCTTGAAGTAGACTTAGGGGCAGTATATTCCGGCAGAGCAGTCCTGGGAGCATTTGCTCCAGATTTCAAAATCTTCGTGGGAGCCATGATCAGTGATGCTCTTGGTAAACTAGACAGTTTGGGTGCACAGCGATATCATTTCACCAAGAGTTGAGTAAGTACCTAAGGTATGAATTATATATCGAACATTCGCACTTAGCATGATATATCGGTTTCTTGGTGTAAATCAACATTCTTGTGCTAATCGTATTGAAAAGATTGCTTATCTAAATGTAGCAGCACAATGGCACACTCATAACTAGTCAGTATCCTTTTTGCTTCGCAAAGAACTAACAAAGCATTGTTTTATGATTTTAGTGTTTCTATTAGCTTTAGACTCTAGTCGCTCTCTCTCCTCGGTAAATCATAAGCCTTCGTACTCAACGTATTCTTGTGCTCAATGCCATATGGAGAATATATTCGCAATAAACGGGATAGTTCAATACCGCAGGTATCCTATGAGCTTATGCGATTATCTTATTTATCGCCCTAATAGTAAGCCACCTATATTCTAGCATTATCTTAGCTTTTGATCAAGTAACTTCGCTGAGCGCGAAGCCATGGCTCGCGACGTGGATTTGAGTCGATGGTTATATAAGTTTTGGGTTGTTGGCTTGACTTGACGGGATATTTTGGCAAGTTTGTAAATGAAAAAAAGGGGGGAGGGGGGCACGGTACTTTATAATCCCGTTTACCCGGAATAGTATACGGCAGAATAAAATGCCGCCTATTACCAAGGGCAAGTCCCCATTATAGGCGGAGTCAGAACCTGGAATATGCGCTGGTCCAGATTTCCAATTAGCATCAAAAGGTACTTGGAGCATTATCTGTTTGATCATATAGAAGACACCTTGCATTGTGTAAAGTCTTATTAATCTACAACTCCGACACGGACATCGGTTGTGGAATCACAGCCAGCACACAAGAAGTACCTTCGAAAACTAGAACCTTTGATCAACTCTAGTGATACTATAATGAGGCGGATGTGGAAACTGGATGATGGTACGTAGTTTTACTCTTATCATAAGTCTTATGAAGGGCCAGAAACTTAAGTTTCTTCTTAATAGTCAATAAGCACAACACTGAAGACAATTGTTGGATAGTTCTACATGGAACTGTATATGATGTAAGATGGTAGATCAGTATTGCCAATGCTCTTATCTATCAATATTGACATGGAGAACCAGATTACCTCGTTCCTTCCTAAGCATCCTGGGGGGCGAAGCGTCCTTCTACAGAGCGCAGGGAAAGATGCTTCGGCAGCCTTCGATGCTGTCCATACCATTGAGATACTTGAGGAGTATATGACTCCAGATGAGGTATTAGGGGAGGTAGATTTACGCCAGGATGTCGAAGACGTAGGATTACGAAGATCAGAACAGGGTTCAAAGCTGCTATCAAAACCAAAACCCGGTTTAACGCCACACTCACCGCCCCTAGAGTCGCTCCTGAGCGTCAGTGAGATTGAGTCGCATGCGATGCGAACGCTGTCACCCAAGGCAATTTCGTATTATGTCTCGGCAACGGACGACGAAATCACAAAGGCTGCAAATGGGCAAATATACCGCTCCATACTTCTGAGGCCTCGGGTTTTCGTAGACTGCACGGAGTGTTCACTCGAAACTTCGATCATCGGAAATAAAGTCGGTCTGCCGATATATATCTCACCAGCAGCAATAGCGCGCCTAGCCCACCCCATTGGTGAGGCCGGGATAGCAAGTGCATGCTCAAAATTCAATGGGCTCCAAATTATCAGTAAGAATGCATCGATGTCGCCGTCTGAGATTGTAAAAGCTGGACCTGATGCGGTCTTTGGTTGGCAGTTGTATGTGTTGAAGGACACCGCCGCGACAGAGAGAACATTGGCTCAGATCCGAAAGATACCACAGATCAAGTTCATCGTCCTAACGCTGGACGCCCCATTTCCGGGAAAACGTGAAGCAGACGAACGCTTCAAGATGGTCGAGGTAGCTGGTGGGGCGCCGCCGCAAGCTTGGGGAACAGAGTCGGGATTGACGTGGCGAAAGACTCTAGACTGGTTGTGCAAACACACGAGCTTGCCAATTGTCCTGAAGGGAGTCCAGGCTCACGAGGATGCCTATGCCGCGACACTGTTCCCTGCTGTCAAAGGCATCATTCTCTCAAATCATGGCGGTCGAGCATTGGATACGGCACCTACACCAATCCAAGTCTTACTAGAAATTCGGAAATTCTGCCCACAAGTTCTGAACAGCATCGATGTGCTTGTGGATGGTGGTATTAAGCGAGGAACGGATGTAGTCAAGGCACTTGCTCTTGGAGCCAAAGGTGTAGGCATTGGCCGGGCTGCTCTGTACGGGCTATCCGTTGGAGGGAAGAAGGGGGTTGAAAGAGTGTTGAAGAGTAAGTCGTTAATGGGCTAGAGATGTGGGAACTTAACTGATTGTGCCTTGAAGTCCTAGCAGACGAGACGATAACGGCAATGAGATTGCTTGGTGTAAAGACAGTGTCAGAACTTGGTCCACGCCATGTAAGTATATAATCACGATCACTTGAAACACGCGATTAATCAAGTAGCAGGTAAATACAAGTGCCTTGAACTCGCGTCTGTTTGATGGATCCCCGGATATCGAGGAAGTCGAAAATGAACTGCGGTCAAGGCTATAGGGTGCCTAGGATTGGAATCCATTGGTTAAGCACAGTGGGTTTCGGAGCTGTAATGACAGGGAATTCTATCGAGGACATTGGTGATTCCAAATTCAGGGTGGGCAGTATGAGAGCTTGGTGTATATATCAAAAGCCATTAGATTGCCTTGCGATTTGCTATTTCGCACAAGCCCCTTTTCATTGAGTCGCGAATAAAGCCCCCTGAAATTCATCATCCGCCAAAAAAGAGCCCCAATCCAGCTCGGTTCCAATCGTCAGTTGCTCATCGTACCAACCAAAGAAGTTTGAGTCACTATCTTGAGACGGCGTTCGCCCAGCGCCCTCGGCTTCTCCAGTCACTCCTTCGTATAATGCAGCGACTATGTCAGGTCCTCTGTCGGAGGCGCGCATCCACGGTTTCATCTCAGAAAAAGTCTCGAGGGCTTTCACCAGACTCGCTCGAGCTAAGTTTAGAGACTCTGCACTCGGATCGGATCGCGAACCCTCAACTACAATGGATAGTAGGGGAACCATACAGGCTTGGAAAAGGTACCAGGCCGAGTTCCAAACATGGATTCGATTTGGTATCCAATACAGGGCGATTGAGTCAATGGCTTCGCTCGCAACGATCCGACAGGTTGTGATGATTTGAAGTTCTTCCGTACTAAGCAGGGACTTCTGAATTCGGCTATGGCCAAGATATAGTATTAAAGACCTCTTTAGGATAAGACGTATGTTGAGATATCGATTTCGCATGAATTCCCGTGCGTTCGTGAGACGCGATGGCGAGTTTGTTACAGATCGAATAACAGGTGGTAACGAAGTCCACCAGGCCTGTAATTCTTCGTCAAAGGCGATGGCCTCGGGAATGGTCAACGGGTTAAACTGTGCAAATCGATTCTGTATGCGGTTGCATATAAGACAGAAGCGCGCACTGGCATGTAGTGACATTGCCATGTAATCATTTTCTGATGCGAGTATAGGTAGCATGGTATTCATAGTTGTAACTTCCCATCGACCGCATGTCGGACGACCTAAAGTCATGCTGGCCCAGGTGTCAAGGCAGAATAGACCCCACCATGTCCTCCTCCTTGTTTCAAATCGATCTATCTTCGTTGACGCCACATCACCTTGTGTTTCAGTGATGATAGGTCGGTGTCGTGACTCTCGATGTAATCCCAAAGCGATTGCGACGCGATGAGCTGCCCCTAGGATCGCATATGCCATATTTGGAGCGTTACGGTAATGTAAATATAATCCTCCTAGCAAACAGAGAGCTTGCAGACTCTCAAGATTTCCCGCGCCGAAGCTATCAAGGTCAAGGATAGTACGCGCTTGCCCGTAGTACTGCTCGTGGAGAGTTTCACTTCCAGAGGCTATAGAGCCAATTGTTATTACCATCTTCATCAATCCAAGCCAACCAGGATCTTTCCGGCGACCTAGGGAATAGGAAGAGCGAAATTCTTCTTCGTCTAATATGGGAACAACAGGATGGACGTGCTCGAAATAGAAATCTATGCATCTTTGCTCCTTCAAAAGATAGGAACTTGGATCTCCGCCTAGAAATGGTATAGGCTGGGGCGGAATAGGGGCTTGAGACCAGCTGTTAGCTTGCTCAGCGACGCGATGCTTGGCTGAAGGACAGAGCCGAAAGATCGCCCGGAGAATGGCGCTGATTGAAGTTATACCCAGCCAAGACCGACGGTGGTGGTCGGTCGCAAGGTTAATAGCATTAATGTCATCGCCGGCTTGCAAAGCTGGTGGCTGATTGCTCGATTCGTCCCATTGCCGATCAGCGACAGGCTCCCCATTCTCGGAAATTTGAGCCGAGTCGTCCGCTTCGGTGTCATCGGCAGAGCGGCCAAAAGCTTCATTCGTTGTCACATTTGATGGTGTTTGCTTGCGAAGGATATCTAGCAGCTCATTGCGATTCTTTCCAATGAGTTCATCGATGGATATTCCCGGGAATAAACACTCCAGGATATCAGTCCGTGACTTCAATCGCTCCGATACTTCTTCGAGAGTGCTAAGACCAGTCTTGTCAGTTGCTTTCAGAGGTTATAGACCGCGAGGACGAAAATACACCAAATCTTATGTCAATCCTGGGGCAGTCTCATACCTTCTGCTCACGGCATTTCTCTTATTCCGTTGGCGATAGTTACATAGTTGGGAAACCTTGTAATACGTGCAGGAGCTTTAACACGAATTAGCGGAAGCTTTCTCAATGCACGTATGCGAGTACTTACCTACATGGATGACCCCCATCACACTTTACCTTCCGCCTAGCATAATCACACCAGTCTTAGCAGCTAACATAAGGTCATTTTCTTGGCAACACTCACCTCGTGCATTCCGAGCACGATTTATTAAGGCGAGCTGGAGCTGGTGGTGAGGGGCTCGAATTCCTTTGGCTGTTGAAATTATGGAACATTAACGCAATGAGACTGGCCAACTATCCGTGACCACGTATTGGGGAGTTTGGTATGATCAGATGAACTTCTCCGGAGGGAGGCGGGAGGATCAATGACGAAGCGGTAACGCTGGATCGTGAACGCCATGCATATGATGAGCCCGCAATGCAGTGGTTTTATGTAGTAATTGAGGAGTTGCAGTAAACAATGTTACCCCTAATTTCCCCGCACCGAAGAATCAAATTTCCGTATTAGTCAGGATGGCTGTTTGGCTGACTGCCACTTACGTACCGTCGAATCGGGATCGTTACTACTATGTAAAAGCATCAGGTGCTGCGAGGTATGGACCATCTCCCGATTGTTACTGCAAAGGGAGTTTGTCCTACCTCTTCAGTTCCGTGGTCAACTTAATTTATGTACAAGTACAAGCAGAGTCTCTCCCTCTAGATCAACCTTGCTTCACCTCCAAAAATTCCACCGATTTAACTAAACGTCACCTTCAACATGTCTCTTATAAGATATGCTCTAGATCATGGATGGCTTTTTCGACAAGGCGACGAAGACCTATCGGTTGATGGCTGGCTCCCAGTGCAGAAAGTGCCAACGCAAGTTCACATAGACTTGCTTGCCAACAACGTGTAGGGATTATTCCTACTTCAAAATATGACTTGAGCTCATCATCAGTAGGACTTAATACTAACTCACTTTTTAACAGGATTCCAGACCCATTCGTCAACCTCAATGAGCTAGCTGCGCGATGGGTCAACGAGAAGGGATGGATCTACAAAACTCAGTTTAAGAAAACTAAAGCGAGCTCAGCCTCCGAATCGGTTATAACCGATCTTGTCTTCAAAGGCCTCGATACCTTTGCAACGGTACTCCTGAATAGAACTGAGATCTTGAAGTCGGACAACATGTTCTTATCACACCGAGTAAACATCTCAGGCCTTGTGAAAGAGGAGAACATACTTGAGATTAAGTTCGACTCTGCTTTCTTACGAGGTCGGGAACTGGTAAAAGAACATAGCCCTGAGCACACATTCTATGTTCGCCAGACAGACATTGGGAGGGTTCCTGTAAGGAAAGCCCAGTATAACTGGGGTTGGGATTGGGGGCCAATCCTGATGACTGCTGGACCATGGAGGCCAGTTTACCTTGAGCAATATGTTTCGCGAATCGAAGATGTCTGGACTCATTACGAGGTCAACGAAGATTTGGAAACCTGTTCGGGTCAAATCTTTGCTAGAGTTTCCGGCGAGAACTCCGCGCTGGTAAATCTTTCGCTATCTCTAGGGGATGTCGCTGTTTGGGAGAAAGCATGTACGGTTGATCCTAATGGTTTGGCTAGTTCAGATTTCCAAATCAATGATCCAGAACTGTGGTTTCCGTTCGGCTACGGGTCACAAACTCGCTACGAGTTGAAAGCAACATTAACTTCGGGCGATGAGAAGTCCAAACTCATTGGCTTCCGACGAAGCGAGCTGATACAGGAGAAAGACGAATTTGGCAAATCCTTTTACTTTCGCATTAATGGAATAGACATATTCTGCGGCGGGTCTTGTTGGATTCCTGCCGACAGTATGCTCTCACAGATCTCCCCACAACGGTACCATGACTGGATGAAGCTCATGGTTGAGGGGAACCAGGCAATGCTAAGGATTTGGGGTGGTAAGCTTCTTATCTCTATATGTACGTGTTCACACTGCTAACAGTAAAGTGTAGGTGGGATTTACGAGGATGACGCTCTGTTCGATGCGTGTGACGAACTAGGAGTTCTTGTCTGGCATGACTTCCAATTCGCATGCGCCAGTTATCCTACATATCCATCTTACTTAGAATCTGTTGAGAAGGAAGCAAGACAAAACCTCCAACGTCTGAGATCCCACCCATCCCTAGTGATATGGGCTGGAAATAATGAGGACTATCAAGTTCAGGAACGCTATCATCTTCACTACGATTATGAGGGGGACAAAGACCCTCAATCTTGGCTAAAGTCAAGCTTCCCAGCTAGGTATATATACGAATACCTCCTTCCTAAGATTGTGAAAGAAGAGGATCCATCAATGATCTATCATCCGAGTAGTCCGTGGGGAGACGGGAAGCCTACTACCGACAACACTGTCGGGGATATCCACCAGTGGAATAGTAAGTCGTACACTCCCCACCCCATTGCGCTTTCACCTGTTGACAGCTCGAAGTATGGCATGGAAACATGAATCGATACCAAGAGACTGACCAGCTATCGGGTCGGTTCATTAGCGAGTTTGGCATGGAGGCTTATCCGCATCTCGAAACGATTCGCAATGTGATTCGGGATCCTGAACAACAACACCCCGGCTCAATGATGATGGATTTCCGCAACAAGGCCATCGACCACGAACGCCGAATGATCACGTACGTCGCGGAGAATTTCAAGGTGAAATACGACCTTCCTTCGTACACCCACCTTACGCAAGTAGTGCAGGCTGAGACCATGCACTTCGCCTACAAGACCTGGCGCCGAGAATGGGGCAAACCGGGAGCGCGCAAGTGTGGAGGCGTATTGGTATGGCAATTGAACGACTGCTGGCCGACGATGAGCTGGGCTGTAGTCGACTATTATCTTGTCAAGAAACCCGCATTCTACGCCATCGCAAACGCCTTGAAACCACTAGCCGTCGGTGTATCGCGACCGTACCACGAGTGGACACCGGGCCATGCGGATCCTACTGCGCCCGCTCGGGACACTCGATTCGATTTATGGATTGCGAGCAGCCGAGTGGAACCAGTGTCAATTGAAGTAACCGTCCGCTTCATCTCTATCCGAACCGGCCAGGATGTCCATCCCCCCTTAAAGCTTGGCGCTGTAACGGCGCAGCCAAACAGCACAACAGAAGTTTTACGCGACCACACCATCGCGGTACCTAACTCTCTGTTGCAAGATACCACCAAGCCGTTCGACCTGTCCAAGTACGACCCGTACGTAGTCTACGCCGTCATCAAAGAGGGCGGTGAAGTCATCGCAACCGATACGGCATGGCCACAGCCGCTTAAGTACTTAGACTTCCCAAGTCGGGACGTGAGATTCAAGGCTTTAGCTATAGATAAGATCTCTGTATCTAGCGCCCGTCCCGTCAAAGGATTCGTCTTCGAGGAGACTCGGGCGTCGAAGCTGAGCGACAATGGCTTCGACCTTATACCTGGTGAAGAAAAAGTCATCGATGTCGCTGGTGTTAGTTTGGACTCTTTACGATACACTTACATTGGAGCTTCTGGGGGTTCGTTAGAAGTTGCTATCGAATGAGTTCCGGCTTCAATAGCAGTCAATCTGGGGGATTGCTGCTCTCATACTAGTCATTCATAAAGAAAGCTACTACTGTGTACTGTTTCAACTAAAGATGCTAGCTTATTACGTTGTATTGTATTCCTACATACCAATTGGTATGATAGGGGTAGTTTTCTAGAGCCAGTAGCAAGATCTAGGAACTTCTTGGCGTCATTTTCATACCTCGTCGCCAGTGAGAGATGTCCCACCAACGCCAAAGCCCCTTTAGAATATAGCGCTTATGGCTCTATTGCCGCTCCGCAGCTACATCACATGGGCGGATTAATCCAATACCTATCTATGACCCCAGCGCCGCCCCCCATAAGTCCAGGCCGACCTCTATGTGAGGTATGATACGATTCCGTTCGAAGTGATGCTCTAGCCTGTTAACTTCCTTTTCTCCAAGTAAGCCCTCCCGCACTCAGCAGTGGTTTATATAATATTCCGCATGATAACCCAACTCATCCTCAGGGCAATATCCAATTCTCGTGGTTGCATGTAGCGTCCATGCGTTTAGCGTAATTTTTAACTCGGTCCATAATCCAGCCCGAGATGACTCGCTCTTCAGCGTCCTCAAAAGCCTGATGTCCAAGCTTCAAGGCGGTCGACGTCTTGCAATATCGATCCGAGAAGGAAAATTGCAGGCAATACGGGTCGTTCTCGCAGATACTACGGCAATCGTCGAGGGTCGTGGCATCAAGTTGGTCAGTATCCGAAAGATTGTCCCAGTCGATTCGCTCTGATGTTAGGTAGGGCAGTACGAAGTAGCGGAACACGTCTCGGTGATGTGGGGGAAGTGTGTCCTGCGCGAGATTTCTATATTAGTAAAGAATAAACGGGCCGTCTTAAGTTGCGACTTACCTTCTTGCTCCAATGGTACTCGAAGTTTGCGAATTTGGGAAACTCGGTGGGAGGTATGTGGTGGTAACTCGCAGCATAGTAACACCAAGGCTTCTTATCCGCTCCTCCGAAGGTTGAGTTGAAGTCGACGTCGTTTGGTTGGTCGCCGGCCAGATTTGGGTATGACCATAGCAGCTTTACACCAGCATCTGCCAGGGTCTTGCCTAAAACGCAGTCTCCCGCCCAGTGTGCAGCAGTAAATTCATCATAGAACTTTTGGTTCTCCTTCCGGTGTTCCACTACTTTCGTCAAGGCTGGATTGGAGATGACGATGCCGCCACCACCATAGGCAAAGATAACGTCTCCTATCTGCATTTGCATGCCCATGTAGTGCGGCTCCGATGGATCAAAGTGCGAGAGCCATTCCAGCATGCTTTGCCAAAGGATGTAAGTGTCTGACTCAATGAAGATGTACCACTTCGCGTCGGGTTTCTGGCGGAGAGCTTTCTCTGCCAGAGGGAGGAACTTCCACTTATCCAACCTCCATCCGGGGCTGTCGCGTCCTCCATTGGTGTTCTTGGCAGCCGACCATTGTGATAACTCCTGCTGTGTGAAAGCCTCCTTGCCCCCTTCCAATAACCGGCGGTAGTACTGAAAGTCGGAATGGGTAGCTACGATGTCGGGATCGATCTCGTCTAAAGCATTAGAGACGTGTCTTCCGTCAATATACTCATCGTAGTCAGAGTAAAGACCGTAGTGGGGAACACAGCGGAGAGTTGTAGTGAAATGAGCCGGGAGCTTCCTCGGGGCTTCTGAGAAACCAGTCCGGAGGGACACGAAGACATCATCGATGCCCTTTAGCGAGTCGCATGACGGCAGATTATCTTGGAAATAGTAGTTGCTTAGAGAAATCGACTTGCGGAAGTAAATGTACAGGAGTATGATGAAGACCCAGACGAATACTAGAGCCCGGTATATTGAGCGGGGAAATATCAATGGCGGAGAAAACATAGTAGTGGGTGAGATTTGTCAAGAGGAGCGGAAATGCCAACATCGAGTGGTTGACGATGGCAGGGTGTAGTATGATGGATGGAGCACCCTTGAGACGCTAAAAGCAATACAAAGTCCGCATCGTGATAGCCGCGCAGAAGAAAGGAAAGGCTAGAACAAAGAGATCTTGTTCCTGAAAGGACCAAGTCACATAATAGCTAGAAGGGCAAGACGGGTGAATGGGGCAAAGCTTGACATTACGAAAACACTTACGTCGGGTTTAGGAGGTCTAGTCAGGGCCCTCTATTTGCATTCGTCACCCAGCGCGGGTTCGCCTCGCAGATAGGGGTCCTGATTCTTGAGTGGCTGAATGGACACTGCAAAACTTCAACTTGCTAGTGTCAGGTTGAATAGCGCTACTTAATGCTAGCCAATTGCTTGATGATTGTTTTTTTGCTTCTCGAAACCCACCTAACAGCCTCCACACATAATTAGACGGGAACCAGTCACGGAGTCACTGAAAATCCCACCAAGCTGGATAGATTCAATATATGGGACGAAAAGCGAGGTGACTTGGATGAGCAACGTGTGAAATCAGGCTGTAGTGAATACCTCTTGCCCCTTACGTGAATTTGTAAGCGCCCTGAATCACTCCCTTACCTTAGAGGAGTTGGAGTTAAGTATTTGCTCTCAAGTAGATGGATAGCGATGGCGCGTATACGACATTAGCTGTCCTTTTTTTTTCCTGTTACAGGCTTGCGCCATCAGCCCTAGCTTGACTTACGTCGACCCCTGATCCCGGAACTGGAGCCGGCTGGACGATGGCACCCACATCGTTGCGTTAATCGTAATATGGAACGATCGCGTCCAAGCATTCCCCCAAAGTCGTCGTAAAAGCTTGGGTTGGTGCTTGGGGATTGCGTAAACACGATTTTTCATCGAACATATAAATATCGACTAAGCGACAAGCTGCCAAGGTCTGCGAAAACCCGACTGGATGGTCGTCGTCTTGGAATGCAACCATCCAACGTGCGCTCCATACCTGGCTACCAAGATGTAGATAATGTTGGTTACATGGGGGGAACCTATTTTCAGCTGTGCTATTCGTCCAAGCCTATCGTAGGCAAGGGTCGAATAGACTAACTGCGCCGCAGTATCGCAGTAACCAGATCTATCTCCCATATCCCAACCAAATGAGCCCGATTCGACAGGACTTGCGAGAAAAAGCCCAAGCCTATGGCCTTGAGTTCGGCCGGGAGGCTCTTAGGTTGGTAAGGTGAGCGGCTGCCATAATCTCCGCTTTCTTTTTGAATACGGTGTATCTCTCGTTTATCAGAGATATGCCAAGTCCTTTTTTCTACTCTTCGCATTAATTCATCTGTTATTTATTATTTTCCCCCTCTTTTCGACAATTTGGGTTTGTTTGCTTTTCGTGTGTTTGTTAGCCATGTGGTTTCGACCGTTTGTTGCGTTTGTTCTTCTGGGCTCCTTCGCTCTCGGCGATAACGATGATGATGGTCTCCCTAGCCCCGGTGAGCCAGCACTGCAGTATAGCGATGGTGAATTTTCGGAGCCGAGGGGTTCTCAGTCCACCTACAGGTTAGGAGCAACGATGAATGTCAGTTGGGATACTTCGTACGAGACTTCGAATCTTTGGTTGATTTCCGGTTACGATTTTAATTCACCTATTCAACTTGCATGTGAGTCATGTTACACGCCAACGGGAATGCAGGTCTCGGATGCTAAATTGCAGCCCGATAGCGAATATAGGTCAGACCTGGTATGAATGGAAAGTGTCGACGGACTCTACCAATTCATCCGAGATATATACGTTCCGGGTAGTCAATGCCACAGGCACGACAGCGCAACAACAAGTTGGCGGTTTCTTGAGTGCAGCTTTTTGGATTGGGGGCTTGCCGACTTCGTCTATATCGTCAACTTCTACCGCATCTCACATATCAACTTCGGCCGCAGCTCCCGTTACCACATCCGGTTAGCTATACGACTGATGTTCAGGCTATATTGATATCTTGCTAACGTTACAGAAGGGTCAATTACTACTTCTTCGGCAACCGTTCAGACTCCCGAAAATACGGCCGAGCTAGAATCACCGGGCTTGACAACCGGTGCCAAAACTGGGATTGGTGTTGGAGTCGGGGTCGGTGGTGTGGGAATCGTCGCTCTTGTCGCGGGAATATTATTCTATCGGCGGTCAAAGAACCGCAAAATGCAGACAGGCGACAATATGGAGCCATACTCGCCCACACCACAGACCTATGTCGGTACCGCCGGCGCGCATCCATATAATGAGCATTACAAGCCGAGCGAAATGGAAGGCGCGGGAACAGGCGTTGAGCTTGATGCGGGACAAGGACACAGGTTCATACCAGAAGCATATGATAGGAATGGAAGATCGCACCCCGCTGAACTTCAAGGGTGAAAGGATGTAGAATTCGGACTGAAATGATTCATAGATACCCTAAGTTAGATTAATACACGGAACGAGCAAGTTCATTGCAATTTATTTTACATGCCGTGTACTTAAGGTTCTGACGGTGCGACCGACCCAAGTGTATGGTGACTGTGCCACTTGTGCCACCACATCACATTTTGAAAGGGTTCAAGAGCGATGTAACTGAAGCAACATAGTATCTCCTAACGGTTTTAGGGGCGAGAAATAGTGATTAAAAGTTTAAAAATTGAGTATCAAGAGACCACATGTTGGAAAGATCGGTACTCGAATCCAATTGTCCATCTGGGACTGCAGTACTGAAATTGACTGGATATGCTCGTTGTAGGATCTTTAGATGTAAAGGAGTCTTAATTCGATTCATGGCTTGATCAACTTCGGTGAATGTTAATTTATCATCGGTTAGGGAATTCCGATAGAGCTCTAATGAATATTAGCCAGAGATCTCCTACCAGGTAAGGGGGGATCTTACGAAGAAGTATCCTAGGCAACCCCCATATACTTGCGAACTGTTCCAAAAATAGTGATAATATGTTCTCATCCTGGGTCAGGCGCTCTAGTAGAGCTGAGTCTGTGTCAGTAATGCACCTGCGATGTAGATTGATAACCCGAAGAGCTACAAATGCTATCACACAGCATGCGGGGTCGACACAGGAAGAGAACTGGCTATTCCATTCGGCTGCGACTGAGGCGATGTCTTGACAGGTCTCGAGATTCTTCTGCCAATCATCCAACCACGCCGATGGACTACCCTCGAAGTTTTGAGGTAGGGAAATAATAGAGCGAGCCATATGTAAGTGTAGTATACTTGTGAGCCGAGCATGCTGATCAAGGCCCGACTCAATCGTCAAAACGTTGCGGGCTGGATTAAGAAAATTTTGAGGTAAAGCAAGGCGTAACGAAGCAAGATGGCCTTTCAATGTCTCCATCTTGCTATGGACTTGCTTCTTCGTGATTCGGAGTCTCAGAGCATTCCCGGCCTGGCGTAAGATGGTAGTGGTAATGATGAAGAGGCTAAACTGGCTCCCCCCACGAACACTAGCGCTCGACAAGATATCCTGCGCAGTTTTCCACAGTCGCCCCAAGTCTTCAGGCAAGAAAAGTTTCGGTGAGTTGGGAACCTCCTCGTCTGTAAGCGATCGCCTCACAAGCGCTGTGTTGATACTCTCCATGTCGACTACGAAGGGGGTTCCCAGCGACATGTTCGAGTAACTATCGAGTGAGTAGACGAACCACCATACGTATCTCCAATCCTCTATATCGTTGTCTGTCACGGGTGTCTCGTAGATTGAGCACAGATCGGGGTCTTCAATCTGATTAAGGTCCATTGCATAAGCCTTGCGAGTTAACCGGCTAATCCGCATCCAGGCCGGGGCTCCAGGAAATTGGTGGAAATGATAATATGCAAGCAAGCATTCTTGTCTGAACTGGTCAAGACTGATATCAGGATTGAATGCATCATTATCGTAGGCCGTAGCTGTGAGTAAGGAGCTTAAGCAGGTATCTACGTCCTCAGATGACCACCAACTTATCGGTCCTAATATTTTCGCCGTGACCGCGATTATAGTTATTATTAGGTCATGATAAGCTCTGCCTTCATCGTACTTCTTGAAGAATCGTTCCTTTTGAAATAATGGTATAGCAGGATGCACGTCTTTGAAGAACCGTAGGAGGCTTATGATCGGATAAGAAGGGACGACTTCAAAATGGCACGTGGAAGAGTATGCTCACATTTCTCTCTCCTGGGAAGAATTCAAGTAGTAGCATGGGAACCTGATTTGGTCTGGTCCGGGTATAACCAGAGACGCATCAGGCGGGAAGCTTGTGCTGAACTCGCCAAGTTGCTGGGAGATAGGGGTCTCATAAATAGGAACATCTTGAGATGAATAATGCAGATTAGACTGCTCCGCGCCTATCGGGTCGCTATGCTGATTGGGTCTGGCGACAGGGGTGCGGCGGTTTCTAGAACGAGTACCTCGTGATGGACCGGGCCTCCGTCTTTCTTTCGAGTATGTACAGGAGTAATCGGCCTCGGAGCAACGTGAACAATGTGGTCGCTGTAAATCGCCTATAGCGAATGGAATTAATGTCTGTTGCACCGTGGATATTATTCCTTACACTTGACTTTCTTCCTACCAGGACCTGTTAGCAACGAGTGGCTCGGTTTCCATACTACTTCAAAATTGCAACCAACCTAATGCACCGATCACAAACTCGGCTATTAAGAGACATTGCTATGAATTTTCCATGTCTAATTCATGTCTTCTCTTCATAATTCAATCCCAACTCTGCGTTTTCCGAGACTTCCACATCCATCAACTCCTGAAAGATTGATGTTTTGGTGAGATTTTGCGCCACTTCATCATTACTTGCGAACTCCGATCCCCGCCTATCTGCCTATGTTGTGGCTGTGCTCCACTATGGCGCAGTCACTCCCTGCTCCCTTTACCCCTTTTTTCTTCATGGTTGTATAAATAAGCCCATGATCGGAATTCAAATATTGTCCAGTATAAATCTTTCGTATAAAATGTGTTTGGTATTACAAAAGGAGCCGATATTTCCGACTATATGCCATCGCAGTTCAGCCATTAAAATCGACGAATGATTTATTCCCCCCAATTCCTCCGCGGAGGATCTCCAACCCTGGTCCGGAGCAATTGGAACGTACAATGCGCTCCCACGAACACATATAAGAACAAGAACAATTTCTACAGGTAACATGGATCTATCAATACCAATAGTTATCCTATGCGAAGATGGAAAAGACGGACGTTGTCATCGTCGGTGCCGGACCTGCTAGCTTATCACTGGCATTATCCCTTGCAAGATTCAAAATCCACGTAAGAACCGACAATTCACACAACACTAGCCCAACTGAGGGTTGCTAATGGAATTACTAGACTATAATTCTAGAAAAAGAGTTAGAAATAACGCGAGATCCGAGAGCTGTGTATCTCACCAACGATGCGATTCGCATTCTCTGGGACCTCGGTCTTGGCGATCGCCTTCCTGAAATAGGCCATGGTATGTACCCCCTAGTATTGGTGATAGTAAAGGAGTTAACACAAAAGGTTCAGAACTCTCTATCGTCAATTTCCACAAGTCATCATTGGTTAATAAGCCTTTTTATGTGTTAGACATCAGCCACGATGGGTTTTGGCAAACCCTCCCAAATGCGGTTCTCTTCAGTCAACCAAAGCTAGGTGAGTTTTCGCATTCAATCCACCACGAATATATGTCAAATAGTCTAACCTGGGAAAAGAAAGCATCATGCGCCAGAAGGTAGCTGCGTCGCCATACTGCGACATGCGATGCGGCTGTACGGTCGTGAATAAGCAGCAGGACGGCGAGAATCCGATTGTCCAGTACGAGGATCAAAGCGGCACTCTCCACTCGGTCATGGGCTCGTTTCTCATAGGCGCCGACGGAAAGAAAGGAGTAGTGCGCAAGAAGTTCCTCGAAGAATCCGCAGGTATCAAGCAAGTCAACAGCTCGTTCGCATACGAGGGAACGTGGATCGCGGCGAACTTCAAGATCACATTGCCAACGCCGGAAACGCACCCCGAATTTCCTCTTTGGGATCTTGGTTTTACCCCTGAGGCCGTCTACGACCTTTTCTGGCCGACAGGATGGCATTTCTGCAGTCCTCCCGGAAAGGCCACGGCCTCGGGGAGGTTCGGACCTCGCGAGGAGCGATTGTGGCGCCATGAGCTGGCGCAGCCGGATTGGAGCGATTCGATGGATGCCGAGGCTCTTCTATGGAAGCATATCACGCCTATGATAACGCGCAAGAAGGACGACTCCGGTAAGCTGTTTCCTTGCGGAGAGGTCACCTATCCACGCGATTGCATTGAGGTTCTTCGGTGTCGCCCGTACCTCTTCTCACTTCAAGTTGTCAACAAATGGTTTGACGACCGAACTATCCTCATTGGCGACGCCGCTCACGTGTTTCCACCATTCGGAGGCCAAGGGATTGCAAGTGGTTTTCGAGATGCCCATCAGCTTGCCTGGCGAATTCACCTCCTTCTGCGCCTGCCACACAGCGATAAGGGACTTTCCGACCAACTTCTCAAAGGTTGGGCGCGGGAGCGGCGTCAAGGCTTCAAGGACGCCGCAGAACTCACAAGCATGAATGGCCGACTATGCAACCAAGGAGCCGACATTTACTTCTGGATATTTCTCTTCGTCGTTCGACTCATCGAAGGCCTTGCCGCTATCACCGGTATTCCGAATCCTTTCAGCCCCTCCGAAATCAAGGGGTATAAAAATGTCCAAGGTGGCTTCTTTCTGAAAGAGTTCGGCGGTGGGATACGCTTAGCTCAAGTTTACGTTCAGTCGAAGGACCAGTTTCCTATGCTGTCGGATGAATTGATACGACGCACCGATACGGCTATGACCTTGGTGGTTATTGAGAGAGGCGATCATGGAGAGTCACTCGCAGAGGCTCAAGCAGCTATCCGGGCCAGCGGCATCGATCAGTCAATATTGTCGGAGACTTCTATCCGGGTCTTCTCACCGAACGAACCGTCTACTTCTCGCAGTCATGAGGTTGAGACATACTTTGCTACCCCGGTTGAACGTCTGGCTAGTTATGGCATTGCTGTAAAACGAGGTTATAACCCCTTAAACTACTTGCGAAGGGTTGGACTGGGAACGAACTTTATTATTGTTCGCTCTGACTTCTATATATTTGCTGTCGCAAAGAATACGAAGGAGATGGCTGAATGCCTCATGGGTCTCCAGCGCAGTATTAAGCAACGGACTTAGGGGTTACCGGGTTATAAGGATTCGTAATAAAGACCCATTGTCCGATGTGCTAACCAGCTCCGCTCAATCTACATGCATCTACCTATAGCATTTAATAGACGGGCACTCTATGATCCCAATTTAGCACTTCCGCACTTTGCAGACCGCCAGATATCCTAGTCGAGCCCCATATCTTGATGCCAGGGGTAGACTCCTGTTCGTATTGATCATGCAATCCTATCAGACCAGCCGGAAGGTATTCCCAGATATAAATACCCTCCCTGATGTCTAATCTAGTAGTAATTAGATATGTTGTCTCTCTAACTCGAAGTTAGCAAACTTGAATCATTCCCATCATCTGCTATCATCATATACACAAAGTAAACTACCATCCAACTACTCACCATGCCAACAGGAAGTTGTCTATGCGGAGAAATCCAAATCGCCTATGAAGGCGAGCCGACGTACAGAGTGAGCCATCTTCATCCTCTACAAATTCCACATCCACTACACGTACGTAAGGGCACCCACACCCAGGCTAACATAAGTAAGGCGATATGCTACTGCCACGACGACCGGAAAATGGCCATGACGCAAGTCTTCCAAGTGCCCAAGGAGAGCTTCTCCGTGGCCAAGGGCCAGCCAAAAGAATACGTCAAGGTGTCGGACCACGGTAACGTAAGCGCATACCCACCTATTTTTTTCTCTCAGTTAGGACGTGTCTAACAAACGCAGAAAATCTCCAACCACTTCTGCGGGACGTGCGGAACAACACTATACCGCACCGGGGGCGCGAAAGCCGTCCGCGATATGGTGGGACTTCGAGCCGGTGTGCTGGATAACCAGAGTATTTTGGATACTCCGCCCGCCATCGAGATCTATGTTGAGAGGCGGCTGCCGTGGATCAAGCAGGTCGAGGGGGCGATACAGCAGAATGGGAAATACGAGATTCTCTCACGATAGGTACGGTATTAGTAATGCATTGCATCAACCTCTTACCGAATCACAAACTTTCAGATTTCAGAGAAGAGTGGTATTACGAGTGCTACATCCTAAAACTATGGAAGGGGGGTGCCTATTTTCTAATGCGAGCAGCAGTTAGCTAAGACCGCAAAATCCCCGCCATCCGCACCCAAACCAAGTCCCAAAATCCGTGGGATCAAAAAGTGCAGGAAAACCTATATCCTCCCCACCCCCTCTTCCCCTATCCGCACTCACCGTCTCCGCCTCAACCCAATCTCCAAAGCCAAGGGCTTCCGCAGGAACCCCTCACGGGTGAGCATCTCGTCCTGGCATAGGAAGACGTCGTAGCGGCGCGCCCAAGTCGCCACGATCATCTTCATCTCCATCTCCGCGACATTGCGACCCACGCAAGCGCGCGGGCCCGTCGAGAAGGGAATGAAGGCGTTGCGCTGCCGCAGCGACGGGTCCGCCCACCGCTCCGGTCGGAACTCGTCCGCGTCGGGCCCCCAGATCTCGCGCGAGTGGTGGATGCTGTACGTGGGCACGCTGAGCACCGTGCCCGGCGGGAAGTAGTGCCCGAGGATCGTGACGCCGGGGGAGTCGGGCGGGATCTCGCGCGGGAGGCCGATGCCGGACGTGCTGTGGATGCGCAGCGTTTCGTTGATGACCATCTGCAGGTACGGTAGGTTCTTGATGGCTTCGTAGTCCGGGACCTTGATGCTGTCGTCTGGCGAGGCTTCATCAAGCTCCTTTTGCATCTTTTCCAACACGCCGGGGGTCCGCGCGGCGTGGTAGAGCAGTGCGCAGGACGTGTTGGAAGTCGTGTCAGACCCGGCAATCAGCTGCGTAAGGGCTTCAGCTGTCAGCTCCTCGAAGCCAAGAGGTTCGCCCTTGTCGTCGCGGCCTTCTTGCAGTTTAGCTAGGAGATCCGTGCGATTGATTTGCGGAGGGTTTTCGAGGCGGTCTTTGACACGTGCGATGGCGATGCCGGCCAAGTTCTGGACGGCTGCAAGACCCTTGCTGAAGAATGGATCGGGAAGCCACTTCGCGTACGGCTTGAGATATGGGTAGCATCCTAGTGTAGCAGAAACCTCGCCGCGTCGGTTGAGAATCTCAACTGCAGGAGCGTGGATGGGCGGGGCATCAACAGACATGCGTATCTCGGCGATGTCAGCACCGGCCTTCAACATGCCGAATGGGGCACCAAAGGCTAAGTCTCCAATGGTGTCGAAAGCAACATAGTTGAACCATTTGAGGCAATCAATAAATGCTGTCTTCTTCCCGCCAGGAGAGTTCTCAACTAATTCGTCCCATTTGTCAACGAACAACGCAAGGTTCTGATAGATGTACGGCTCAAACTGTATTATAGCTTTAGGAGCGAATGTACTAGAGATCAGCTTCCTCTTGCGAGTATGTTCTGTGCGGTCCCGGGTGTTGAAAAGACCTCGCTTGATGGATACGAAGGCATCGTAAAAGTCTGACTTAAGAAATCCATTCCCGTGGCCATAGATAATATTGATGGCCTCGTCATCAGCCACGCTGATGTGGTTTGGTTGGATGCGCACGAGAGGTCCTAGCTTCTTGTGGGCCTCGTCTACGACGAATTGACGCTTGCCTCGTCTCGCAGCATAGAGAAGCCAGAAGTTGGTGAATTGTGCTGGAAATGGCGACGGTATATCTCGCAGATGACCGTATGTCGTGAAGTAAGGGTATATATAGTAGTAGGCTCCAAGAGCAACGAAGCCAACCGCCAAGACCCAGGGTGACAGAAACTGATCGAGGATTCCCATTTTGACTGGATTTTCCGCGATTTGTCTGAAATGGATGATGGAATTGGGGTTCTGCTGATTGGCTTAATTTGTGAAATTAAGCGACGCGTATGTCAATTACACCGCGGAAAATATATTTCTCCTCTACCACTCAACAGCAAATCCAAATAGGCAGATTGAGTCACCCTTTTATCATGTTTCGGATTGTCTTGATTTTGGCGTTGAGTCCTGCAGTGATGCGGAGAGAAGAGGGAAAGATTACATGATATGACAACCCCCTCCATTATAAATGCCGGGCCCAAGTACCTGTCGTGCATGTAGTAATGCGAAGTAGTCAATCATCTGCAAGTGACCGGCACGGTTCAGGAACCACATGTGCTCTGTTGGTATTCAATCCACCATGTTTGGGGCGTAACTAGGACAATACACCAATGGTAGAGCTTCGATTTCTATTCAATTGGAGGGGATCGTATGTATGTGTTTGCATTTGATGCAAACATGAAGCCAAGAGCAAGGTCATCAATCTGACGTGAACATTGAATTTGGAAAGGTGTCCCAAGCTCTGTTGAGACGGTAGATAGAATCGGTACCTATATAAGTAGTCAATTGTTTCTGTTTCGGACTTGATTTACTGGTCCAATCTTGTTAATTCTCTTCAATAGTAAAAGAAGTCTCAAGAGAAAGAGATATGTACTAAGCTATGAATAGATATGAAAATACTAGAATTTGAAACAGATTAAATAGAGCAAGGTTGGAAAGTTGAAATTGAAGTTTAAGCTACAGACAGGTACCTATTCACTTTTAACCCCACGTCCCGATATACACTTGTTTGCCTATAATTAGAATGTTGGTAAGGAGAATGCTGGTAAGTAGAATGTGCTAAACAGATATATGCATTAAACGTAAAAACAGACTACCGAATTTGAAACCGAACTAGCTGACGTAAAGCCTCTCCTCAAGGGTATCATTTGCCATATTCCTCTGCCGGGAGAGAATCATTTACACCGCGGGCGAATCAATACCTAAGATCAACAGATATCCTCTTTCCGAGGTTGTTTGGTGATGGAACTATTTATCCCGATCCGATTCTTGGCTGCCGTGGACGGTTCCGGGCCTCGGTTATCAAGTTTGGAGGGTCCGGGTGCATTCTATCACGTACTACGAAGTGATTAAAGAATTATAGTAACAAACACATCAAATGAGCACGACAATAGAGATCTGGTATATTGGCATCATGAAAATAATTGTGTGTTAGTCAGACTAATCATGTTTTGGCTATTCCACACTAGTACTACGCCTCATGACCACTACGCCTGACAATGCTCCCAATTTTAGTTAAACCCTTTATAGCTTTCCGGCCGTGTTGAAGTCCTTGAGGGCCTCGATAACACGGGCCTTCATCGTCTTCTCTCCCTCTCGTACCCACACGCGGGGGTCGTACTTCTTCTTGTTGGGCTTGTGGGGACCCTCGGGGTTGCCGACTTGCGTTCGCAAGTAGTCGATGTTGTTTAGGATGTAGTCTCGGTGGCCAGTGAGGTAAGCCCACTGGAGATCGGTGTCGAGGTTGACCTTGACGACACCGTAGGTGATTGCCTCCAAGAATTCGTTCTTGCTGGAGCCGGAGCCACCGTGGAAGACGAAGAAGACCGGCTTCTTCTGACCGTCGTTCAACTTGGCGGCGACGTGGGCCTGGTGCTTGCCGAGCAGCTCGGGGTGAAGCTTCACGTTACCGGGCTGGTAGACACCGTGGACGTTACCGAAACCAGCAGCAATGCTAAAGTACTTGGAGATGGGGCTAAGAGCCTCGTAGATGGCGAGGATATCCTCGGGTTGGGTGTATAGCGAGTTGTTGTCGACATCCTCGTTGTTGACACCGTCCTCTTCACCACCAGTCAGACCAACCTCCATTTCTAACCAAAGACCTAGCGGTTGCGATCGCTTCAAGTATTTGGCTGTGGTCTCGATGTTCCAGTTAACCTCCTCCTCTGATAAGTCAATCATGTGACTGCTGAAAAGCGGTGTGCCGTGCTGCTTGAACCACGCCTCGTCGGCGTCAAGCATGCCGTCTAGCCATGGGAGTAGCTTCTTGGCACAGTGATCACTGTGTAGGATGACGGGGACACCGTAGATGGGGGCGATGGCGCGGACGAAGTGTGCGGCAGCGACGGCACCGGCAACGGATGCTTCTTGGTTGGAGTTGGAGATGGACTTGCCCGCAAAGAAGGCAGCACCTCCGTTGGAGACTTGGATAACCACGGGAGATTTCGATTCCTTGGCGGCTTCTAGTACGGCAACGACTGTGGAGGAGGAGGTTACGTTGACGGCGGGAAGAGCGAACTCATTCTCTTTGGCGTATTGGAAGACCTAAGACAAAATCCATGTTAGTGTTTCTCTTCCCAATTACCCCTTATCTTCGTTGGTAAGCTGGTAAATAGGTTGGACAGCCAGCTTACCTTGTAGACCTCCTCTCCGTAGATCACACCAGGCTTCAGGTTCAGCTTCTCGATCAATCCCATTTTGACTGTGACTGTGAATGTGTGTAAATAATTTCTAGATAAATGTTAGGATGGATATTCTTCGTTTTGGACAATGAAGAGGGTTAAGATTACTAGGTTAAGATGTTTCTGATGAGATTTTGTAGAAAATTGGTGAGACGTTTGGTGAGAACTCTGCGGGAATTAAACAATGACGACGAAAAGTCAACCAGGGGGGAAGAGGGGGGAACCAAGGCCCTATGGAGGGGTTATTGGGTCTGGCTAGATCCACGGTGACGCACGAGGCCGAGAATTTATTATGGAGGCTTGCGTCCTGGACCCGGATTATTTCGTGAGGTAAATTGTATCATTTTAATCTTTTTTTTTGGTTGGAGCTTCCTTTACCTTTAGGTTGACTCTTGACTCTAGACTACATTTACCGTAGTACGAACGGCCAAGGCAGTAACCACCACTACTGTACATACCTACTTTAGGCACCTATGCTGTTCCGATTCCTTCTTGGGACAAGGGTTCTCGGTTATCTGAAGTAATCTCTAACAATCAAAGTTTCCCCTAAGAAATATCGTGGCTGCGTGGGCACTTGGGTTGAATGTACGTCTCCTTTGCTCCTCCAAAAAAACTGATGTCACTTTCCGGCCGGGACATATAGGTGGGGTAAGCCCGACTGCTTCTCGGTGAAATGCAGCAATAACATGCCACTTGTTAATAATCCCTGCGGTTTAACATCTACATAACATGTAACATCTCCCTACAGCTACGTGTTTGAACATTCCATGGATGAAAATTTCGACACGGATGCGATATGATGCTCTCGATGCAATTTTACGGTCAATTGCGGAGTCGGTTTCGTCATGGAGTGCAAGACGTCCCAGAGAAAACAATGAAGACCCCGCCAAACCCCCACCATACCTTATCTTATCATACAGTGGGATTACTAACGCAGATCTACGGCGTAGTGCAATGATGGCGACCTTACTCTATTTTTGCAATCTGGAAAATCATGTTGACGTTTTGCCATCTTTCGTTAGATCCATTCGTTTGTTGCTACTATGTATGAACGCGAAGATCCAGCTCTGTCAGCCACCTATTATTTTTATTAGGTTAGAATTAATAGGACCGAGACGTCCATGCAATCAATAAGGCTTAACCCTAGCGTAGATCCTGGATCAAAGTTGCATGCAAAAACCCCTAAGCAATGATAGGTAAACTCAATGCGAACGCCAGGCTGATTTTGGTTTGAGGCCTTTTCCAGCTGAAGTTTCAATTAAATAAAACATTTCCTAGATTGGTAGGTAGACGCCGCCATCACGGCCTTATTCGTTGAGGTATTATAGTCGTCAAGCAGGATGTTTAAGACGGTAGCGGAGTAAAAACATCTCATTGTGAAATTGATTGAGCGTCGTACGTACTATATGTAGATTATTTCTATTGGCCGGCAACGTTACAGTTAGACACTATACTGTCCGGTATTTGGTATATAGTTAATACTAGCAACGAATTAAGTCATCCAATGCAACGAAATACGCAAGAAATTAATGGCGCAGTGGCGGAGTGGTCTAACGCGCAAGACTAGAACCATCTAGATTTCCCCTCTAGAGGACCTGGCATCTTGTTCCTTCGGGAGCGTCTGTTCGAATCAGGCCTGCGTCGTATATTTTGGAATTTCGTTGTCTCAGTTGATATTTCTATCTAATCTTTTTTCTTTTTTTTCAATTTTCGAATATCTTGTATGTGGATGTTGTGCGAAGCCTTGGTGCGTTCCCAATTCAACACCACCCCCGCTCCCGTCTTCGCGGGCACCAGGTCCTTTATTTCAGTAATATACCACTACTTTCAGAGCTCAAAACGAGGCCTTTGTGTGAGAACAAGAGATAGCCATCAGCAATGTTGAGAAGAACATCTCAAAGAGACATATTTGCCAAACAAAGGACCGTAAATACAAGATAATAACCTTAAAGCTTCATCATGAACCACTTTCATATTTCTAATACCGAAACCAGGTAGCGAACGGCCAGAATTAGATATTTCTCAGTAAGTTAATCACTGTTGAAGCCGCCGACATGAGCTCCCATAGCAAGTCCCATATGACGGAGATTGAAAAGAAGGACTTGGCATTTCTCAGGCATTTTCATATCAGACAGCCAGAACTTACCGCAGATCAACTCATTCAGAAGCTAAAAGCACACACTGGCCGTCAACCGTCGAAGTCGGTGGTCAAAGCGATCCGACGTCAGGCCGATCCCTACGAGGAGTTTAGGGAAATGCTGCGATCGAGGATAGGTAACAGGAATGCCTAGATTCAGTCAAAGAAAACTTTGAGTAGATAGTGAAGTAATGCGGGCCATTAAGTTATAAGTTATCTATAACAGGTGTTTATGGCCTATATTTTTTGACAAGTATCCTTTGTGTGCTATCATACCCCTGACAGTCTGAGCTACTCCCTTGCCTAGGTAGCTAACTAGGGAGGCTCGATGCTCTGTGTAATAATGTTCCGCGTTAATACAGCCTTGGGAAGGGTAGATATGACAAGGCTTTAAGATCTTTATGTGTTGCAAGATAAAACGAGATACTTACTTACCATGGGAAATTTCGAAGTGGGTGTTGTCAATTTTGCCATTAATCTGAAGTATTTCCATTCTGTGAGCTATTTCTATTGCATCGTACATTGTCCCAATATCATGAAATGACCATATACCGCAACATGATCGATGCCGATGATAACGGAGAAGTAAATAAACCATCACACTAGATTCTCTTTGTTCATATTGGGATTTGACACAGTCTCTCGGCGCCCCTCCCTTGAATCATAACTGTCCTTTATCTCCGAGATTTTGCTCAAGCCAAGTACTTCGGCAACTTAAATATAGAGTGGCCATGCTAACTCAGTATATATATATATGTAAAAACGAACTAAATTCTTATATAGTATTGCAAGGAACAATTGTCTATGGTGTTGACAGCTGCCTGTGCATTTACAGGCGCCCGGGCCGCTCCGACGGTCTCCTCGGATCCCGGACGGCGACGCAACACCGAGCGGCACCGTCTATAATAAAGGGCACTAAAGCGCACTCCGATGCGAAAAACAACTAATTAAACACATTAATCAATATATCCTGTGCAAATCATTTTATGAATACCTTCATCACCCTCAAAAGCAATTACTCAAACCATTAAAATGGCCACCGGAATCTCTCAATACTCCACCCTAGCCCTCCCCACCGCAGCCGACGTAATCGTAATCGGCGCCGGCCTCAGCGGTCTCCAAGCCGCCGTCAACATCCAAGCATCCTCGGTGTCCTGCATAGTCCTAGAAGCCAACGACCGCGTAGGCGGCAAGACGCTCAGCGTCCAGTCGTCAAGCTCCAAGCCCGCTGGGAAGAACGATGTCGGTGCCGCTTGGGTGAATGACAGCAACCAGTCTGAGATCTGGAAGTTGTTCGAGAAGTACGGGCTCGGGGCTGAGGTGCAGAGGACAGAGGGGATTAGTTTCACGCAGGCTGGGAATGGCTCGGTGGTTGGGAGGCCTTATGGGGATGAATTGCCGGTATGCTGACAGCGATGCAAAATCTGATTTATGTAAAAGGCTAATTCCTGGTTATAGGATGAGGGTGATGACAGACACGAGTTACTACAGCTTTTCGAAGCTATCAACCAAGCCGTTGAGGCATCAGATCTCGAGCATCCCGAGCTCGGGCCTGATGCGCAGAGGCTGGACAGTATGACGTTCGCTGAGTTCTGTCGAAACGTCTCGCCGAATACGGGCGAAACATTTGGCTCTATGGCAACTGCGGCTTTACTAGGCGTCGAAGCCCACGAAGTTAGCGCTCTATACATTATCAACTACGTCAAGAGCGGATATGGCACAGGAGTAATTCTATCGGATGGGAAAGATGGCGCCCAGAATATCAGGGCGAGACGCGGTAAGATGAGAATGATCCTTACCCTTTACCCCTATACACAGAAGGGCTAACATCGAGCTTCCACTGTATGCATCGCAGGCATGCAAACAATATCCGAAAACCTAGCCAACGAACTAACCCCGAACTCACTACACCTAAGAACAGCAGTAAATTCCATAACACAAAAAGAGCCCTCAACCTACGAAATCCAAACCTCCACCGGCGTCCTATACAACGCGAAGCACGTCGTCCTCTCCATCCCCACAAGCCTCTACAACAGCATAACCTTCACCCCGCCCCTCCCCACAAGCAAGCAAAAGCTAGCCGACAGCACAACCCTAGGATACTACAGCAAAGTAGTCCTAGTCTACGCGCACCCCTGGTGGCGTACCGCCAACCTCTCCGGCGTCATGGATTCGGAGAAAGGTCCCGTGTCCTTCACGCGGGACACGAGCGTGCCGGAGGATGACCAGTGGTCGCTGAGTTGCTTTTTGACCGGGGATTTGGGGCGCGCGTGGAACCAGCTCCCTGAAATTGAGCGGAAGGAAGCGGTGCTCAGCCAGATTAGAGTAGTCTACTCGAGCGCTGCTGCTGTACCTGAGCCTATTGCGGTTCATGAGCAGAGATGGTCCGAGGAGCCGTATTTTTTTGGTGCGCCTTCGCCGGTTATGGGGCCTGGTGTTTTGACGGCGCTTGGCTCGGATGTGTTTAGAGAATCAGTCGGGAATATTCACTTCATTGGCACGGAGACGTCAATTGTGTGGAAGGGGTATATGGATGGTGCTATACGGTCTGGTCAGAGGGGCGCGGAGGAGGTCCTGGAGAGTCTAAGGGGATAAATGGTAGAGACATCCGAAAACATCCAGTCATATGTACTTTCATAACTATTAGCAATTATAAATCTTCCCGCGAAGTCAGTACGTTCATGTTAACTCTTCGCGACCATAGGTCTTCAAGTCCGTTCCTAATCAACTCATCATAGCATTAACCCTATCTCACCCTAATCAGAGTAATTTGCATGCATGCAGAATATTAAATAACAAAAGGGGAATGAGTTCCTGTTCCACGCGAGAACGCTCGCCGAGAACCAGCAATGCCGAACGCCTTCATGCCCTCCTGGTCGTGCTATCTATCCTGCCATCCTAGACGCCGCCGCACATGCCCTTCCTACTTCAGGATTTCCGAAGTATAGTACCATTATGAATTACCTGCCTTGTGAGGTATACATGATGCTAGAAACGAGCTCGGTTCGTGTTCGTCGAGATCGGTAATATCGCAACGCAATATCTTAGATGCCAAGGCTCATCCATGCGAACATGCCTGCGGCAGAGGCTAGGACAAGAGCGGTCAGAATGCCAGCACCCGCCCGGTCTCCCGTCGTTATCGGTGCCGGTGTGTTGCCAAACGAGTCACTTGTCGAACCGGCGTTGAAATCGCCCGCACTGGTACCGCCCGTAGCGTTAGTGACCGGCGGCTTGGCGCTTCCAATCAGTAGAGAAGAGACGGCTCCGAGCACGTTCATCGTCTGACCAGCTCCAACGCTGTTGTCGAATGTACCACTGGTCCACTGAAATCCGCACGTTTTTCCGTCGGAGCCTCCGGTACATTGGTTCACCGCGGCTTGAGCTGACTTTTGCAAGACTGGCAGGACCTTAGCGCTCGTGAAAGGTGCAATCTGAGTCATCGTGGTCATCCATCGGTGTAGGTAGCCCTTGAAACTTAACATGTCGGTCGTGCATGTCATAGTCTCTTCGCACGCTGTCTCGTAGGCGACATCATTGCGGAAGAAGTCTCGGATGGTCGCATCAACAAGACCGTTTAGTCGAGTTTCCCACTTCGAATCACCATTTGTCTGGGAATCTGTTAGCAAAGTTACACTTGAAAAGGCGCAGGGTTGCTTACGTAGTTGTACATGTAAGCCGCTCCTAGAATGTAGACTGCGTTGTTGTAAGAAAATTGGGCCTTGTTGATGTCAGTGCAGTTAGTCTCGACGTGAGCGCCGTCGTAAATTCTGTATTCGCTATCCATCAATCCAACAGTGTTAACCCAGTCCCAGGTCTTCTCAGCCCAGTCAGCGTAGGTCTGGTTATCCAGGTAGCGCGCCAGACGAGCACCAAGGTTGAAGAAGCAGCCATTGGCGATGCCTAATATTTATTAGTCCAATCCGCAAAAATAGATATGAACCAGAGTCCACTCACTGTTCTTATAGTCGTATCCATTGTTGGAGAAGGGGATTTGCCATCGCAATCCACCGCCGCATGTGTCATCGTGACGGCCGGGATCAGCTTGAGTGTTGAAGACTGCCTGGGCCAAGGACAACCATTGAGGTTGGTCTGAAGGGGGGTCTGGAAAGTTGTTCTCAGCTGCTAACATAGCGGACATGCCCCAGAATCCTTGATCATCGTTTCCCAGCGAAGCGGTATAATTAGGAGGCATGTAGTCGTTGTTGGGGCCGACCTGAAAAAGCATAGCCTGCGTGACAAGGTCGTTGTAGGTGGTATCGCCAGTAAGATGCCAATAGTCGATCAATGTACCCCAGAGCGCGCCACCTTCCCACCAGTAGTAATCGCCAGCAGGAGGAGGACCGGGAAGAATACCAGGTACTTCACCGGACTCGTTTCCATGATAGTAGGTTAGGACGTTCTGGGCAAGGGTTTTGGCGGCAGATTTGATGTCATCTGTAGGACTAAAGGTTAGCTTGGCAATCCAGTGAAGAACCTGGATTTACAGAGCGGCGTCAGCGCTAGAGGCGATTATGCATACCATTCGAATCTATTTTCAACGACTGCGCGGAAGCCAACTTTCCAGTTAATAGGAGTGCAGCCGGAATGAGACGCGATAAGAAAGATGCCATGCTGTTAGAGGAGGGCGCAGCTAGGATGATTTCAATTGGTTAACGAGCGACACAGTTGAAAAAATAAAAGAGAAAGTCGCGCCCGCAATCCTTGTTGTCCTCAATACAAGCTCAACTTATCCGGGGGTGTTGTAGAATCGGGCGATGGGTCGTTGTACGTTGTGAGAAAAATCGAACTTGAGGTTTGGCGAGAAGAACGAGTGTTTTGGTTTGAATGACAAGAAATGAACAAAGGGGGGAAATTCCATTCTCTTGATTGATTGTCCTTGCTTGTCCCTGACAAAAAAAAGAAACAGCCACAGCAGGCTTTTTGTGCAACCTACCACCCACCATCCCAAGGTACATACACTTGTTTCCGAGACAGTTACCAGGTGATGTGAAGTCTCCACTGTACAAGCACTGTAGCGTCGTAGCAAATCGCTGGGCGAATTCCCCATGGGTTTGTAGCGCCTAAACTCGCCTAGCACTGTGGGGTTTGGAAGGGTACCTATCCGGGGAGACAGGGGAGGAAGCATAAGCAACTCCGATGACGACAAGGCCATAAGATCGCCCTTTCCAGCGCCTACTTTGGACCATTCACACATCGCTAAAAAGGCCTAGGGTTCCCTTTTAAAACAAACTTGACCAGTAAGCAAATGTCGCTGCATTCGCTATATTCAATTGAGTTTCCAACCTCTTTCTATTCTCACTCTGCGTCACAAAAACACGTCGCATACTACTGCACCCGCCCGTGGATCATCGTGACGATCCCATCCATCTTGAAAGTCCAACACTGCCGTATTCCGTCCATCAACAGATTGGCTTTCAAAGAGAATAATCCCAAGTCAGGTCCAAATCAGGTTCAAATCCGTACTCTGTGGTGATATGAAGAATGGTAGACATAAGAATGCCATCACGGAGCAGGGCAAAACTATTCGTGATTCCAAAGGATGCGACTTTAATTATTGGATGTCCTAATAACGTTGTTAGTGCATTGTAAGGCTGCTACTAGCAGCTAACGGTGTCCGTTTTTTATGGTTGGCGCAAACTCAAATCAAGAACCACGAGGTTCGACTCCAAATTTAGTAGCGTGTCGGGAACGACTAGCTTTGGAATTCCGACGTCTTCAACTTCAATCAACCGTTCTGCCGTTGGGTCGGCCTTGCGATTAAAGTCGGATGCTAAAGAATAGATTCGCCCTCCTATGAACGTAACGCCAAAAAAATAGATACAACACCACACGTACACCAAGAACTGGTAATATCAACAAAAGAATTGCATCAGCCGCGAATCGAACGCGGGGCCCATCGATGGCAACGATGGATTTTACCACTAAACCACTGATGCTGCTGAAGATAATACGAAGCGCGGTTACTCTTTTATCCGATGGTGTAAATGGCGCTATCAAGGCTTATATTCATTAAGCTTTACTCCTCTTTTCGTGCCATCCCAGTGGAGCCGGGACCTGTCCTCTTGATTTGATTATCCGGCACCTCCTATCCGGGTGGTACATATTGAGCATGGGTTTTCAGCCCGTGGCTACGAAATTGATAGTCCACAGCAATTCGAGACATTAAATCCAAACACATATCGCGCTTCGTTCACATAGAAAGCGAAGTGAAGAAAATCCCCGCTCATGAATGGCTTATTGATTCTATAGAATCCTACGGCTAGATGCAGCCTGCTAATGAAAAACTCACGATATACAACAGAGCAGGGTTCAACGATGATGCTGTTGGGGTAATCATCAAGGCAGGTGAAGTGATAATATGTGAGAATTCCAAAGCACCATATCTTGCGAGTAAGTCAGCTATAGGGCAGTTACTCATGCTAATTCGCTAGGTGGTGCTTAAATTCATTAATCATGAACGATATTAGATTTGGTTCACCTTGCACTACCAGCCAAGAGGCGTCTTGCGCATTATCGGGACACCAACTGACAGCGGCATACGCATCCATTTTCGTGTGGCCGAGGCCAGTGAAACAGGACTCCAGCGTTTTCCCGCACGCTCGGTACCCAGTCTGGAATTGTGATTAGTGTACAAGAATCGACATTTTCTAGAGCATAATCCCTCTATCGTCTGATCTATGAGGATTAGGATTTAAGGGGTGGGACAGCTATGATTAGTGGTCCGCAACCCCTGAAATGAGATAGCTTCATTCCTACGAGTGCTGCTCCAATGAGCTTCAGATCTCTTTCTATCGTAGGTACGTACATCAATCATTCACCTCATCATAGAGCATTGGTATCTCATAATTAAATTCCGGTTTTGGGAGGGTTATTCTGTAATAGAGATGAATTGGCATCTGCACTTAGGATTATCAAATCAGGAAATTGGTTAAAAGTTGATTCCTCTCTGAATCGTTTTTATCTCCCCGTATTCCGGACATACTATCTTTACTCAGTCTTATTTCCGGAAGTGGACATACGCTTGACATGCCACGGACATGAGAGTTTCTGAACGCGATATACGAGTACCTGTCTCAAAACATTCCGACAACGTACACAGACAGGGGTAATATGCCTGCAAAGATAGGCGTCAATAGTTTAGCGCTTAATGCGTCGCGATAGCGGTAGCGATATCGAGGAGGAGCGGTCAATTAACATGACGTGTACTACCTAAAAACCTATAATAAGCATGTGGTTTTACATAAACAGCTATGTTAGATACCTACTTAAGTTTATATATATCATGATTACATGTCTATATTTACATCTTGTTCAAATAAAAATCAGAACATCAAACTTATTCCCAACCAAAAGCTTCACTGCTGAGTGAATTGGGTATAGAGGATGGCGTCAGCATACAGCGGCTTCAAGCTGCTGGAAGAAGCTATCGATAGCACACCCCTCATCGACAACCACGCTCACCCGCTGCTCAAAGCCGAAGCGGCGGCCCAGCACCCGCTACTTTCCATCTCTAGTGAAGCCAACGGCGATGCGCTGAAGGATTCCAAGACAACTCTCGCCCACCTGCAGACTGTGAGACAATTAGCTGAGGTTCTGGGCTGCGAGCCGACGTGGGGGGCGGTGGAAGCCGGTGTGGAGAAAAAACGCCGCAGATCACGCAAGGACTGGACCAGACGCTGTCTCGAAGGCATCGAGACCATCCTCATCGACGATGGGCTGGATCAACCTGACCAAGCTGAGGCGCATTCGTGGCATAGCCAGTTCACGAAAAGCCCGTGCAAACGAATCGTGCGGATCGAGACTGTGGCGGCGGATATTCTCGCGCAGAACTTCATGCACCTCACGAGCTTCTCCGATGAGGACGTCCAGGAGTACTTTCGACAGCTCTGGGAAGGGATCACGAAGTTCCTGTACGACCCCGAGGTCGTTGGGTTCAAGAGCATTGTCTGTTACCGGAAGGGACTGGATATCCCCGCGCAGGCTTCCGTGGACGTTGACGATGCCAAATTCCTTCTCACGAGTATTGTGCAGTCGAAGCTGAAGCCTGATACGGAAGCTTTTGGTGCAAATCTCGTTCAGAGGCTGGAGCAGTCGAGTGTAAATTGGGCGATTGTGCATACTGCTGCGAAAGCTATCGAGAGTGCACATGGCCCCAAGAAACCACTTCAGTTCCATACGGGTCTTGGTGATAACGATATCACCCTGACCAAGTCGTCGCCGTCTCACTTGCAGACTTTCATCCGCATGTATCCCAATGTACCAATCGTTCTGCTCCATGCCGGTTATCCCTGGACGAGAGAGACGGCGTACCTGGCGGCCATGTATCCCAACGTTTATGCCGATATTGGAGAGGTATTCCCATGCATCAGCCGCCAGGGCCAAGAAAACGTCGTGAAGCAAATGCTAGAAGTATGCCCGTGGTCTAAGATCCTATGCAGCACGGATGCCCATGGTTTCCCAGAGATGTATTTGACATCATCAGCCCAAATTCGTTCTGTTCTGAAGACAGTAAGTCATCCCAATTACATACAGCATTTTCAGTATTCTAAACAAACTTCCAGGTTCTAGGGGAACTCGTACAAAGTGGACAGCTCAAGGAACTGCAAGCCGTAGAGCTTGTCCAATCCATCTTATTCAACAACTCCAAGAAGCTGTACGGGTTACAGACAAAGACCACTCTCCCAACTTTTACACAATTAGACACCGTATCGCGCACCAAGCCTAGCGACCAAGTCATCATACACATCCTACAGAATCTCAACGCCAAGTACCTCCGCATCTACTGGCACGACTACACCTCAAGCGCCAAGTGCCGTCTCATCCCCATCAAGCAGGTCTACAAGACGCTCTCGAGCGGCAAACCACTCACCATGTCCATCGCCAAGGTAGCCTGGGGGATCCTGCAAAACGACAGCATGATCCCGCAGATCAACGCGACAGGAATGTACACCGTGCACCCAGACTGGACAAGCCTGAGACCCGGTCCAGTCGACGGCCACGTAAGCTGCTTCGGGGATTTCACCGAAGTCGACGGATCCGAAGAAATCCTATGTCCGCGAACGCTCCTGCGGCGAACGGTCGAGAAGGCCGCCACGGAGCAGGGCCTCACGTTCCTGTTCGGCTTCGAGGTCGAGTTCATCGTGCTGGAGCGGAACACGGACGAGAGCAGTCCGGAGAAGTACAAGCCGCTGCGAAGCGACGGGCACGCGTGGTCCATGGCCCGAGCGCTAAACGACTGGGGCCGCTCGGGCAGCTTCAACACGGCCGTGGACGAGATCCTCGACAGTCTGGAGGAAGCCGGCATCAACGTCGAGCAGTTCCACCCGGAGAGCGCGACGGGACAATACGAGCTAGTCCTAGCCCCGCTGCCGCCCCTCGAGGCCTGCGACAACGTCCTGCACGCGCGGCAGATCCTGGAGTCCGTCGCGGCGCGCCACGGGTTCCGGGTGACGCTGCACCCGAAGCCGTTCGCCGGGGCGTGCGGCTCGGCCTCGCACGCGCACATGTCCATCACGTCGCCGGGCGGCGACGACCCGGCGACCTACGAGGCCTTCTACGCGGGCGTCCTGGCGCACCTCCGGTCCGTCATCGCCTTCACGTACAGCAGCCCGGCGAGCTACGAGCGCATGGTCGACAGCTTCTGGGCCGGCGGCCGCTGGATCACCTGGGGCACGCAGAACAAGGAGGCGCCGCTGCGCAAGGTCGACCGCTCCCACTGGGAGCTCAAGGTCCTCGACGGCCTCGCGAATCCGTACTTTGCGCTTGCGGCCCTGCTGACTGCCGGTTCCGAGGGCGTCAAGACGGGGGCGGAACTCACTTGGAGCGATTTCGCGGGCGATCCCGCCAAGATCACGGATGCGGAGCGGAGGGAGCTGGGCATCGAGAAGATGTTCCCGGCGGATTTGAAGGAGGCGCTGGACGCGCTGGAGAAGGATCCGCTGGGTTTGCCGCCGAAGTTTGTGCAGCGGTATATCGATGTGAAGAATGCGGAGATGGCGCTGTTGGAGCCCCTGATGCCGGAGGAGCGGCGGAGATGGGTGCTTGAGAGATATTAATGGAAAATATTAGTACTCTGGACTTCTAGCAAATGGGATTTAGGAGATATTATTAAGAGGCTAAAAACGGTGTAGATGACTTGGCTAAGTAGTTAGACTAGGTACCAGCCAGGTAGGTAGATTTTCACGATAGAGCCGTTGCTTGATCAGAAGGATGAATCAGGAACTTCAAGAAAGAGATTTGTTGACCATTGCACACTTTATAGGCCACTTGTATAAGTCAGCAATGTGGATCGATATGATATAAACCCCCGGCCATCAACCTGTCCGCCCGTACTAGTCGAACGTAATCTTCTTTCCCTGGGGCTTGACAACAGCGCCAGTGAGGTACGTAGCCACGTCCGCATCTCCATAACTCGGCTTCTTCGGAGCCTCACTCTTCCCGCCACCGTTTTCACCCTCTCTCGGTCTCCGAGCGCCAAAGTCTCTCTTGCCCTCCTCCGTCTTCGGCCTATCCTTGCCGAATCTCTTCCTGTACCGAACCTGGTCGTCCTCGGCAAACTGAATCTTCAGCTCGCGGCCCTTGAGCCGGTTGACCCACCACTTCCGCGTCTTGTACTTTCTCTCTTCGGCATTTTCACCCGCATCCGCATCCTCGCCATCCTTATCGCGGAAGTCGTCCTCCGTCTCGATCTCCTCCCGGATCTTGACAAAGCCCTTCACGGCGGACGCGGCGGCCTCGGGGTCCTTGAACTTGACCCATCCGAAGCCCTTGCACTTGCCGCTGTCCTCGAACGTGGCGACCTTGGCCCATTCGATCTCGCCGCACTTCTCGAACTGCGCGCGCAGGTCATCCTCGTTCGTCTGGAAGGACAGGTTTCCCACGTAGATCTTCTTGCTGACGGGTGTGCTCTTCTCCACAACCGAAATGCCGTTTGCGCCGGTGCCAGCGGGGGCGACGCCGTTCTCCGCGCCGGCTTCTTTCTTCGGCCGACCCTCGAAGGACTTGGAGTCTTTGATCAGCACCTTTCGCCCGTTGAGCTCCGTCTCCGTGAGCGCCATGGCCGCGATGGACGCGGACTCGGCATCGAAGTCCACATATGCGAAACCTTTATTCCGGCGTTTGGGCGTTTCATCCTCGTTATCGTGTCTCCGATCTCTGCCATTGTCTTTGCTCGTGGGTAGGTTGACTCGTGTGATATTCTCCTCCTTAATTGCGCCGCCTGAGCTTTCCACAAGCCATTTGAATAGCTCTATCCTCGTCATCGTAAAGGCTAGGTTTCCAATCCATACACCGTATTGGGAGCGCTCTGATTTCTTGTCGCCCTTCCCGCCTTTCGCCGTTTTGGGCACAGGCAGTTCATCTTCAGACTCGGCTTCGTCGTCACTTTGGGGCTTTACGGGTAACGGTTTGCCCTTCTTGAGAAGTCGCTTTGCCTTCTTGGATGGTGGTTCTGGTAGCGCTAGGTCTACCTCGATCTCGTCGACTTGCGATTTGCGCTTCTTGGAGTCGTTAATCGCCGGGCTTTGCGGATCCGCCTCTGTTATGGTTTCGGTATCCATTTTGATCGCGGTGAAAGTGAAATTGGATTCGATAATAACAAGTCGAGAATATTTTCGAGACAAATTGCTTCGACCTCGTTGCACAATTGAGAAGTTGCGATTGCAGCTTTCCAGAAATTTTGATGGAGCCGATAAGATAAGAATGGGGTCAGTCACTACAGTACCTATAAATGCATAGTGTGGCTAGGTGGTGGAACAGAGTCCTTCATATGCAGCTATGAGAATAACCCACTTAACCATACTTTCTCCCCCCTATAATGAGATTGACAATATGCAAATGACTTTCAGTTAACATATAGACAGAGATATAGTCATAACTCTACGAAGATGAATATCTATGGTCTACATGTCTCTGCTTATGTTTAGTAAACTCGCAACGGAACCACCTCTTCCATCAACATGTCAAGTTCTACGTAAGTGAGTTATTCATCTTATATTACATCCCAACCCCCTGACTCACTCACTCATGAACCCACCCACCATCCTCCCGACTAACAACCACCTCATCGATCGGCACCTTCAACCGGACAATCTGCTCCCCATTGACCAAGTCATTCTCATCCGCCCGCCGAGCCGCCTGCACCTCGTCCGCCGCGATCCCCGCGCGCACGTGTCGCTTCACCAGCCTGGTCCGCGCAACCGCAAAGTCCACCTCGACGAACCACCTCTCGTCCATGAGCGACGCGGCCTCCCGCCAGGGCGCCTTGTCCAGACACACGTAGTTGCCCTCGAAGACGACGATCCGGTGCGTCGGCAGGATGGCGATGTCGTCGGGCTTGGGGTCCTTGACCGCGTGGTCGAAGCTGGGCGCGTATATGGGTCGCTGTTGTTGTTGTTGTTGTTGTTGTTGTTGTTGTTGCTGCTGCTGTATGGGGGGCGCAGGAGGAGGGATGGCGCGCAGCGATTGCACGAGGACCAGAAACGACGCCCCGTCGAAGGTGAACTCGGCCCCGCGACGCGCGTGCGCGACCGCCGGGTCTGGCATCGCCGAGAGCTGCGCCCGCGTTAGGTGGTACCCGTCCATCGGCACGTAGACGGCCGGCGGGACGGCGTCGGGGTGCTGGGAGGCGTGGCGTGCGTTGAGGGCGTTGGTTATGATTTGGGAGAGTGTGGTTTTGCCTAGGGGTTGTTAGTGAGTATTTCTGTTGCTGTGAGTATTGTATCAGGGGCACTTACCTGAGCCTGGTATGCCGGCTATGGCGATCACTAAGATGGCGTTTTGTTAGAAAATATGGTCACGACTGTTATGCATAGCATGATATGCCGGTGAGTTTCAGCCGGCCGGGTGTCCGCATGAACTTACGGAGTCGTCGATCATCGGGTAGCTGTAGGAACTTCTCCCATGCCTTGTCCACGAGGCGAGAAACTTGATTATCCATCGTGCCTATTTTAAAAAGAGTGTAAGACCAACAAGTCAAATAACTATCCTCGCTATTGGTAGGTATTTCACTAGGTATAGAAACATGTATCCTTCTACTGTATAAAAAAACGTGGTGAAATCTCCCCATTGGCCCATCCATCCCCTCATCCGGACACGGGAAAGCTTGTGCGACCCCACCCATGGAAGCAACAAATGCACGCTGATGTCAAAAGCCGAAACAGAAAATTAGTTTCGGTATCCTCTCCTCCGAGAACGGCGAGAAACAACCTTAACATTGGGTCAGTCATCCTCTTTTCCTTGGGTATCTAAGCCGGGAAGCCACATATAGTATCGGATATTGGACCCATCTGCATCGGACACACACGCATGAGCATGGATCCGGATCTCGACTCCGGCCTCTTCGGCATCCAGCTTTCCGATTCCGAAGACTCTGAGCCCGCGGAAGGCGAGCAGCCGAAGAAGAGAGACGAACAAGTCGCATCAAAACCTACAAGCCGGACCGCCCAGTCAGAGGAGGAATTCCAAGCAGTGCGAAGGGACTATAAAGTGAAAGTCGAGAACGGCGAGGTAGGTTTGTTCCTCTAGTCATACCTACCTGCAGCAACTAATTTTTTTTTTTTTTTTTTTTTTTTTTTAAATGATCAAGGTCTAAGTGAAACAAATTTTCAGATCTGGAAAACAATTAAGCTACCTCTCAGTGGCGCAGGATCTATCCCCAAGCCCGAGGCTCAAGCCCTGCTACACGCAGTAGAGGAACTGTACTTCTTCCGCTGGTACGCCGAGGGAGCGGAATTCGTGAGAGCCGTGCTGGGGCGGGGTATGAAAGATTTTGGCGAGGACTTGGCGCCGGCGCTGGACATGGATACGAGAGGATTACTGCGGTATTATGAGAAGAAATGCCAGGAGAAGGTCGAGCAACCAGAATTAGACGGCTCATAAGATGATACCATGGATATCACGAAGTAGTCTATACAACACCAAAAAAAAAATCACGAAGCATAAATCAAGACCATTGAAATGTAGTTGTGACGGGAGGGGTGATATTATTATATCCCTATCCATGCCTTCAAAAAAGCAGAGCGGTCTATCTCTCTATGTTCGGCGTCTGCAACCTCCCTATCAAACAGGAGAGCGATCAAGCCAGAACGAAGCCAGTCTATCTAATCCACCTTTTTCTATACAACTCAGATATGATGATGGGTATGCCGAAACGCCGTGCTTTTGTGTCTTAAAATTCAAATCAAAAATGGGTCCACACCCTCTAGTTGTAGACTCCTGTAAAAATGCTTTGCATGCATGTATCGTTGTCCGAGGCGTCGTTCGATCCATAGAGGACGTCGTAGTTGGTGGCGAGAAATCAAAGTGGAAAATGGGGAAGAAATCGGACGGGAGATTCCTTGCTTTACGCAATCATCATGCCGCCCTGACCTCGCATCTTTTCCTTCTCGCGCTCCTCAGCGAACACCCTTCGGCTCATTTCCAGAACCAACTCGAAGCCCTCCTTGCCCTTGACGGCATTCTCTCGGAATCGGGTCACCAGCGTGTCCTCGATGCTATTCTTGATTCGCTGCCAACCGCCGCACAGCGCTGTTATCCTCGCGTCTTGCTCGAATTGGGTCCGGTGCGCATCGAGCGGCTTGTAGATCACCGTCTCCTGAACGTTGACCAGATTGGCCAATGTGACGTTTTGCGAAACCATGGTGACTGTCTTCGCGACGGGATCGACGTAGGATGTTTCGAACACTTGACTTGTCTCCATGCAGCCCATCATCGACTTCAGCCATTCTGGCGCGGATTGCTTGCATGTGATGAGACGCTCGGTTCGTAGGATGCCGGTGGCAGGATCGACTTCTCGCGCGATGGTGTCAACAGCTATGACATGTGTAGACTTGTCGTTCCATGGGCAGTATTTCCGCCAGTTGGCGGTTGATACTTCTTCCCAGGAGTAGTTGAATGTGTGCGAACTAGAGAAGACCTTCATTTCTGACGGGAAGAGGTGCTAGTCGAAAAGACGAGGCGAGACGAGACGGGACTCGAGAAACGTAGTTGATGTCCCGGATGAATGAGGTATTAAATCCGGATGGCTTTCCGACGAAGATGTTGCAGAATAAGGAATGTGTTGTATTTTTGCGCGGTTTAGAAATCGGTCGGGGATCCGGAACGGGATTCTATCCGCGAAATTTGCAAAATCGTGAGGAGGGAAAAATGCAACTCGAAGAAATGAATCACGAGTGCTATTCACCAAGTTTATGTTATGAAACAATTAAATCCCTCTTAATAGGTAATTAAGTGACTTGAACGATGGTGTTGTGCCCGACGTGTAATAAAAAAAAAGATGATCAAGCTCTTTGGTCGATGGGCGGGAGTTTGTGAGGGTTGTTATGGGCCTTGAAATAAATGCGGTCAAATGAATGAAAATTCCGAACCTTTGAGGAAAATTTCCTTTAATCGAAGGCCGATCGGCATCTACACAACGGCCTTATCGAGGTTCCCTTTTTGCCTTCCCGGTAATGTTCGGTATCTCCTCTTTTACGCCATTTCCAGGGTGGGTAACTCGCTTGCAGTTCCAGATCGGGAATAGTGGCACTGAGTAAGAGAATCGTTCGGAAGCGGTCTGAAAGGGTCTTGACAATCTCCCGCTTTCCTATTGGATGCATGAATCATTAGTGGATACCAAGCTTTGACCAACCGCCCGGAAACCTGGAGCGAGTGCGGAGTTAACGAACGGCTTAGCAGGTCCAGACTTTGCTTATGTACAATGTACGCAAATTTTTGCATATGATAGTCGCGATCTGCAGGGTCCTGCTCCTCTTCAATCTCGAATTGATCATTATCGAGACGTGGGAATTGGCGGCGATCCCTCCCGAGCCTCTTACATCAATCAAACTGGATCGATGATTTATATGACCTCAGCCCTATTCTGGCGGGCCATGGTTCATGATGGATAAATTGGTCCCTGACATCACGAATATTCAAAAGGGGTACTGGGGTAATTAGTGCATGATGATTTTTATTTGCACTGGAATGCTTCACTTCACGTTCAGGTAAACTGTTGATGCTGAGTGCAAGTCAACAAAATACCGCAATCTCTCAGTCATCCACATGGATATGAATAATATGGTTTTATGGTTTTATGGTTTTATGGTTTTTGATTTAATAGAAATAATATGTGCTACAAACAATTAAAAGACTGTAGTAAGCAAAAGGTCACGAGGGAATCCCAATTGATGATTCCATAATAAAAGACCTTGGGTCCGCCGTCCAACGTCCAACGTCATTGGCTCCACCGCCACCCGATGACTAAAAATCACGTCCATCTGATAGAGGAACCCTAAAGTTGCTCATTGTGATTGTTTCTAAATGGATAGGAAGATGGTTAGGAAATTACTTAGATGAAATTAACATCATACCTACCTCTTAAAGCCCTGGTACCAGAGGTTAGTAGCTTGAACACCCAGCTCTTCATTTTCATCTTCGGCTTCTTTTTTTACTGTTGCCTTGGTTTCGGCTCGTCTTCTCGTCGCACTTCTCGTAGCGTATGCTTTTGTTGATACGTTAGGAGTAGCTTCGGAATCTGACTCCTCATCCGAGAAATCTTCATCCCCGGAATCCGATTCTTCATCTTCCGAGTCCGACTCTTCATCTTCGCTCACGTTTGCCCGGACCCTTCTTGTAGCTTTCCTTCTCGGTGCCACGCCCACCTGATTCCCGGACCCGTATGCCGTGACGTGGGTGCTTGGAGTTTCAGACATATCCATTTCATCTTTAGCAGCCATTCGGACTTTGTTGGCCTGGCGAATACTCCGGAGGTGCTTCTCACACCTTACCGCACCAGAGGCCGGTAGTCTAGGGCATCCACTATTGACACATAACCCCGACTCCTTTCTAGCATGATAGCTGTCTGCGCCGTACTTTCTACGGGTGCCCATATGTTCAGCACAGTACCTTGTGCCGGCATGACAGGGGTTTGAACAGCTTCCACATTGACCCTTACTTTTCTTTCTCTGGTATCTGTCTAATCTTTTCTGTGAGTGAGTAGCACAAACCACTTGTCCGGGAACCCTAGGTTCCGAACAACGTGTACATTGCCCTTTACTTTTATTTTTTCGATACCTTAGTCTGATCTTTCGGCGACAGCTATCACAGCGCTTGAAATCGCTGCCTGTGGGTTTGTGGCATCCAAAGCAACAATGAGTTTGACTCGCACTAGGGGATGAGGAAATAGGTCCTAGGGAAGCAGGCGTAGGGAAACCAGGGCCGGGGATAGCGTTTTCCGGGGGAGTTGGTTGCGGGTTCAGAATACTTGCGAGATCCATGACTTATGGTATTACGAAGCACCTAATTAGCCACGAAGACACCTCGGATGCACGATTACATCGATCCCCTAGAAGCTGGACCGGAATGTAATATATGCGAACGTCTTTCAGCTAACAGTTCCATGGTGTTTTAATAGTCTTTGAATGTGGTACAATGCTTTCTATGTTGATTGTTAACAATTTCATTGTCCATTTGATCTTGTGCATTGTTTTTTCAATAGTGGTAGTTGGGTTTCGCATGGAGTATTAAGCTTTTTATGTGTTTTTTTGTTCATGTTAGACATACTCACCACTCAAGGTTGAGTACAATAACTTAGCTCATAGGGGAGTATTTTCTAGCAAGAATGAGTACGATCGTTAAATAGCAGCAGACCCTGCGTAAATATGTAGGTACTCATGAGTACTTCCAAGATATTTACCCATAACTACCTATAATAGGGACCACATCCAGCTTCAGCCAATCAGGGAGGCATTTTGGGGGGGACTCGAAGCCCTAGGATAAGTACCTTTTAGGGATTTGCTGGGGGCCTGCTGCTATTTCACACTCTATCTGATACGGTGTGTAGGAGCTCTCATGCTAAATCTCTTAGCAATAGACATTCATAATTTCAAGGTACGAATATTGGATATAACTGCCCAGGCAGAATTCATATTTAATTGGTAAAGTGGGAGAGAAAATGCGATATCATAGGAGCGAACTCCTTTTCCCCTTTCCTAGGAACCTAGCTTTGGAATAGTTCGATATTCGTGCATCTAGTAATCGTCACCACGGCTAATGACCTCCTTCACGGTAGGTCGAAGCAGAATGGTCTGAGGGATCAGTTAGTCGCGGTCGCGATACCAACAATAAAAATATCAGAACTTACATGTTCATATTGGGCCGTGTATGAACCCTTCTTATCTAATAGAGGCGGATAGTCCTCGACAATACCCGTCTGGACAAGATTATTCAACTAGAATAGCGTTAGTGAGATTGCTCAAAAACCCATTCGGTTTATTCGATATGCTTACGCCTAGAAGGTATTTCTCCTGTCCTAATCTGTCTAGGTATCGTCGTGCAAAAGGGAGAGTGCCGAAATTCTTCTTGATGACGTTCAAGAGAGACTTGGCTGAAGATAGACGCAAGTCGACCTTCGGGGCGTCACTGCGTAGAGCGTAGTGCGAAACCTCGCCTTCGTCATGGACGTAGCCGTTTCCGGTACTTCCGAAAGTCTCGATGGCGAAAACATCACCTTCCTCCATCTTCGTGTTGTCTGATGACTTCACAATAGGAACACTCTTGGTCCCGTGAATGCTGTAAGGTAAAATCGTGTGGCCGGTAAGATTGCGAATAGACTTGATGGGATACGTGGTGCCGTTGATTTCGCATTCGTAACTCTCCATGGTCTCCTGAATGTAGCCGCCCAGTTCACCTAGGCGAACATCGATACCCGCTTCCTTGATACCTGTGTTCGTGGCATCCTTCACGGCTGCCAAAAGGTTGTCGTACTGCGGGTCGAATGCGATGGTAAAAGCACTGTCCACAATTCTTCCGTTGACGTGAACGCCGATATCCACCTTCATCACGTTGCTCTGTTGCAGGACTGTCTTGTTTCCGGCATTCGGGGTGTAGTGTGCTGCAATGTGATCCAGGTTGACCCCTGTAGGAAAGCCAATTCCTGCGACCTTGGCATCACCCTCGGTAAGCCCATCGTGTCCAAGTAAACGTCGGACACTATCTTCGATGCCCTCGGCGATCTCGGTCAACGTCTGGCCAGGCTTGATATTCTTCTGGGCCCATTGTCGGACTTGCCGGTGAGTCTCGGCGGCGTGGCGATAGTCTATCAGGAAGTCCATATCCAAGTTGTCCAAGTGACGCTTCTCCTCGCTGGTGGTACGATAGCTATTCTCGTTCAAGTACTCGACTTCCTCTCCCTTGGGATACGCATTATTGGGGAACAGCTGCGAGAGCAATACACTCGGGGGATCGGTCTGAGCAGTGGGAGCCTTCTTCTTCTTCTTTGGCTTCTTCTTCTTGTTCTTCTTTTTCTTAGCAGCTTCAGGTGCGGCTTCTGCGACTTGGTCTTCGGCATCATCTTCGGAATCGTCGCCGGAATGTTCTGCTACGTCGTCATCCTTGGCACCACCGTTGGCTGCCGTCGCAGTCTTGCCATTCGCGCCGCCATCCCCGCTTACTATTGGTTGTTAGAACTCTGCTCAGAGCAGGGCAACTTTACTTCATAATTACTAACCACTGAGCTTCTTCAGCTCATCTGAAGGAGGTTTAGCAGCCATCTTGTTAGTAGGCTGTTCTCGAGTCGGAATGTGTAAAGGTTCAAAATATGGCTGAAGGCAAGCAAAGGGTACTTTTTACCCCACCAAACTTTTCTCGGGCTTACCGTCGCACGGAAGGCGCGACTAATAGAAAAGCGCGGGGCACCGAAACCCCCGTTATTTTCTTATCTAGTATTTACACTTTACGCCGACGAATAATTATGCCAGGAGTGGAATATACAACTATCGGGGGTTTCTCCGGGCAAATTAAGACATTCATGAGAGAGATGTCTTTTTCCTAATCTGACTTCGGTTTCTGACTATATGGTCTAAGCAATGATCCTTTAATACTTTGGTGGTTTGCTGTATATTCTTCTGTTTAAGGTGCAAGTGCGACTCTCTAGATCATGTCTCCTTACTTCAGTCTCCCGCGTCACGAGAGAAGTCCATGCTATATAGTGATTTCAGTTATTTTATTGCTGTTGGGTGCTATCGTCTTTCTACTATATCTGCAATAGTACGTTTCACCTCCTCAAGATGGAACCTTTCCAAGGGCAATTCTGTCCACAGTACTTGCTGTGCAACACCCTGATAGATCATCGGCTCAGTTCCGTACAAAACTTTCCATCCAGCTTCAGCAGCAATGTCGAAGAACTCGGTCCTGGGCTTCGGGTGGTAGCACATCTCCAAGACGTAGCCTTTTTCTTCCCGCGATAGAAATGTGTTTACTATATTTCTTGCGGTAACCTCCCCCTCCTCTCTTGGTGGGAAATCGGGGACGGTGCCGACGACTAGGACTGGTGATTCCAGAGCTTCAGCCATCTCGGCCGAAGACACATGGATGAGTTCACCCTCAAATCCGGCCGCCTTTAGAGATTCGATCACGCTGACGACCTCGCTTTCAAGCCTGTTCACCAGGTATATCTTACTAGTTCCAAGCCACTTCCACAGGGCGTATATGGCAGACCTACAAGCCCCTCCGCCCCCGATCACCAGACCTGGTTTTCCAGTAGAATGCTTGAGTACATCTGGGAAGTTCTGCAAGAAGGACTCTCGTACCCCGATGCAATCTGTATTGGTTCCGATGTATCTGGAACTACCATTTGGCGCCCTCCGAATAAACACGGTATTGATGGCCCCGATAATCTTACCCTCGGCGGTCACATCATCAACTGCGGACATCATGGATACCTTGTACGGCATGGTTACCGCACAGCCGATGATATCTGCCGCCTTCAGCGACGGGATAAACTTCGAAACATCCTCTGTCTCCATGGCAGTGTATGTCCATGGTAGCGAGAGACCCTCAAATAGCTTCGCGTGGAGCAGTGGGGCTAAGGAGTTGTGGAGTGGGTAGCCGAAAAGAAAGGTCCGCAATGGTTGCGAGCGACTTGATTGGTCGAGCGCAGATGTTCCATATTGGTAGGATGATTCAAGAATACTTGTTGGTTGATCCATTGATGCAGATGGTCAGAAGATGCCAAGGCAGATAGAGTAGGGGTATCGCTTTCGGGATCTGGTTGGATCTCGAGATCACTTTCCCGTTCCTGGTTCCTGAGTATAGAGACAGGGGTTTTGCTTCGAGGAATTAGACAAGAGCGGATGGACCCAATCCCCTGAATACGCCGCGAATCACGACCAAAATATCTCGCTTATATGTAGGGCAATCCCCTATCCTATCCTTCACCCACACTTGTCCGCACTCCACTCCCCCTCACGAAGGTGGATCTAGGGCTTTAGTCTCGGGCTAGCCTGGTAAAAAACTTCAACGCCGCGTCCTTAGGTTGCATTGAAGTGGAAGAGCGGTCGAGATTTTGACTTCAAAAGTAGAGCGCAAGTTGGACAATATCGACAGCAATGGATCTTTGAACGCCCCATAAGAGGATTACTATTACCCCTCACATCCAAGCTAACTGCGATATCGCAGCGATGGCTTTGACAAGGTAGTATCGAAGAGCTCTTCCCGGCAAGTCTTGGGCCAGAGTTACATGGAAGCGTGCTTGGGGTTTAAAAGATAGGTACGTAGGTAGGTGAAGATATTCAGAAATGGTTATTTGGCTTAATGGCTCTTATTGAAGAGAATTAAGCTTCCTCATCTTTATGTTGACCTTCCTCTTTCAAAGTGACTACGTTTTCAGCAGCTCGTTGGGTAGCGATGATCTCGTCTGCTTTTCTTCGCTGCGTGACGGCAGACCCCTCGATACTAAATAAGATGTCCATATCCTCCAAGGAAAGACCCTTTGTCTCTGGCATTAGGAAGAACACCACTAGCATGCCTACCACCAGGAAACACCCAAAGAAGAGGAAAGTTCCGTAGGTGATGTTTGTCATCATGTACGGCGTAGAGTAGACAATTATGAACTGGCCTAGCCATTGTGTGCAGGTAGTAAAAACAAGACAGACGGATCGAATCCCCGTTGGAAAAATCTCAGCGCTGTACAGGTTAGCTAATTGAGCCAAACGAGTATGGATAGGTTAGACTCACCAGAACACCCAAGGAATGCCATTCCAAGACATGGCATAGAACACTGCGAATATGTAGATCATAACGATAGCGACGTAGGCACCTCCATCCTGCTTGACCACATGGTTGAAGGAGCCAGAGATCTTGGAGTATCCGCCAAGATAGAACATTGCCACCATCGCACCCACGGATCCGATCAACATGGACTTCCGGCGGCCCAAGTTGTCAATCCCGAAGCACATAAAAACCAGAGTTGCCAAAGCCTTAACGAGGCCGAATATTCCCGTAGCTAATAGGCCGACGCTGGTCCCTGAGAAGCCGATGGATTTGAAAATCGTGGGAGAATAGTAGTTCAGCGCGTTGATTCCGCTCAGGTTCTGCAACATCATGATGCTCATTCCTAAGATGACTCTTCTGCGGTTACCAATTTGGAGCATCTCCTTGAACTTGGCTACCAGTGGACGAGTTGTGCCTGATTCTGACTCATGGCGCAGCTGCTCTTTAATGGAATCGACTTCCCAAGCGATGTAGTCGTCGTCTCGCGCTAGAAGACGAACCCTGCATAAGCTGTCTATCGCCTGATCTGTCTTCCCTTTCTTGGTGAGCCAACGCGGGGATTCTGGCTGGAGGAACATAAGCATAGCGAGAAAGGTTCCCGGGACGAGCTGCAATCCAAACGGGATTCTCCATTGCGCATCTGATGCGCCGGAGATGTTTTGGTTCACCCCGTAGTTGACCCAGAATCCTATGAGCTGAGAGAACTGTAGGACGGTCTCGAAAAGACCAACCAAACGACCCCGAATTGCCGGAGGCGAGCATTCGGATATGTATTGGGGTACGATAAGAGTACATGCACCCACAGCCAAGCCTGTAAATCGTTAGGCCAGTCACAGGAAGATAAAAACGCCTCTTCTGATATCATATCATAGGTACCTGCCTGTTAAAGCCCGTCCTGCATAAATCATGCCGATAGAGCCCATAGAGGCGACCTGAACAACGGCCCCAACGTCGTAAATCAACCCGCATGCTATGAGGGGAAACTTGCAGCCAAACTTATCAGCCAGGAAGGACGCAACAATAGCACCGAAGAAACATCCCGCTTGAAAGGTGCTGACAATATTCGCAGACAATGCAGCAGATTGCTCCGACGATGAGTTGCCCAGCCCGAATCGCGACGTGAATGAGGGCAATGTTATCGCGCCGCCGATGAATGCGGAGTCATATCCAAACATCGACGATCCCATCGACGCGCAGAAAGCCAGGGCGTAGATCCTCCAATTGTACACCGCGCTGGGGGCTGGGAACTCGGAGTCATCCTGGATGGCGAACGGTGAAGGCATGGTTCAAGATCGGGACGCCGCGACACAGTCACGAGTTCTCGGATGTATGCCAATTGGTTTTGTTTTGAAGAGGCTGATGCGAACAAGAACTAAAACACTAAAAGAACAAGACAAGTTTTACGAAGGCCCGCCATCGTGGAGGATCTTTCGGAGACGAACTGGTTTTACCAACTTATAGCCCGGGATTTACATAATTTGCACAAATTTTTTCTCTTGACCCCTGGTCTAGATAATCTGGGGAAGCGGGTTATGCGGCGTGCGGAGTGGGCGTTAGCTTCGACTGGCTTGGAGACGATGGTACGCTACGATGCTGCGTACCGTAGTAAGATTCCTCTTGGTTGGATTTCGTTGTACTATGTCATATTAAAGGGAATTATTCGATTTGCGTGTAGATGACACTAGCAGCTGACGCAGGATTGCAGATTGAAACATTGAGTTCAAAAGAAGTAACAAGGCAAAATGTTTCTGTTGCGCCAGCGACCAGCCCTTACTTCAACATCATCTCACACAATGACTGGATCGGGTTGTAATGGAGATGGAAATAATGTAGTCAACTTCATATGTTTCTATGGTTTGGAAATCAAGAACTTGAAACAGTGTCAGGTGCTCTTAGGCATGGAAGAGTTGAAGCTTCACAATCCCCTTTGTTCCGTTGATATAGGTACCATAAGGAAAATTCTCTGAATTCACGGCCCCATATGAATATACGCAGCCCATGCAAATGGATCACTCTCTTTCCCGTCCAAAAATGTGTTCCGGATATGTCTCGCAGCCAAATGCACGCCCAATGCAGCAGCATGATCTTCGGCCATCGCATTAGATACCAGCGTTCCGTAGAACACCCTCGCAGCATCCACGGAATAAGTATCATATACGTCCCACATGGACCCGACGGTATGGCGAAAGCCCCCTATCTGACAGGCGGTCATCAAGTTGATTGACTCCTCCTCGGCACAACTTGTCCCAGTTGAGCAAGCTGAGAGGTAAGCCAGGAAAGGTTGGTGATCATGTCGCTTCAAGTTAACTATATCCTCAACCGTGAGGGGATCTTGTTGCCAATCTTGCAGGAGCAAGCGACTCTTCGTCGGCTCTACCGGATCTGGTACGCTATGTCCTGTAAAGTGAAAGATGTGGCATTGCCTTAGACTGTTCATGACAGCTTCCTTGCACGGGTTCTCTAGTTTGATCTTGGAGATCGATGATGGTAATAGTGTTTCCACCGTGGACATTTCATTTTTGGCCATGCCGAGAGGTGAGCACTCCGGAGTTGTTTCCATCGAAACGAGCAAGGCCTCTTCCGTGGTGCGGTACTGGTTGACTGGCATTCTTCGTGCATAGAGCAGAGCATTCAGTGATGGACTATACGATGACACAACTCTGTCGATTACTGTTTCGAACGACGAAGATCGGTGATGACCCGCTGCATGGAGAGGTAGTAGGCTTAATAAACCAGTAGGTATCCACCATATATGAGGCCAGTTGTTGCCCACGGGTGGTTCTCGAAATTCGAGATCCTTCAATATTGGCTCCGCTACTGCGTCCCAGAGCCACTCTAGAAGGTCTAGCATGTTGCTCCTATCTTGATATGTCCTTTTAGTTGGACTGTTAAATGACTTCAGTAGCTCGACCTTCTGTACTATGTCAAGGTAGTGGAGATTGGGAAGGGGCAGTTGCCGGATCGCGTTCGTTTCTATGAGGAGGGCGTCACAGCGAAAAGGGCTGACGTTTATCACAACGACAGGTCCCTTGGTTGCCAAAGCCATTATATCGCCTTCTATAGGAGAGTACAGAGCTGTTCGAAAGTCGAATGTTTGCCTCTCATTGGCTGCCCAAGCCGTATCAACTGATGGAGTCGACTCGTTGAACTTGTCCCGTCTTTGTGGGGGCCCGTGGGCGAAGCCAAGCCATATTTTGGAAGTAACATCTCTTCCAAGCTCAAGAATCTGGAGAGCCTTGACAGCCTTTTTCTGTGTAGTATTGGTGGATAAGATAGCGGATGCCGCCGACATTGGCAACCCGGCGAATTGTCTCAGCATACGTTGTTGGTATGGTTCTTTCAAGTCGTGTGAGCTGATTTTGACAAGAAGCTCGAGCGCTTGAGTTAAGAGACTGATCGCTTCTCCCCAATGACCCAGACTTAGGAAAATATTAGCTCCTTTCTGAGCAGCTTTAATCCTCACAACTGGTGAGCCATTACAACAGCTCCAGCTACCTGAATAGCAGAGTAGGCAGGCTTTGTAGCCGTCCAGATTCCTATCACCATCAGCGGCGGTTTTCCGCTCATGAGCGTGTCTGAAGTGTAGCAAGTCTCCCAGCTTGCATAGAACGGCTGCTCGATTAGGGTGGTCTTTAGGTGTGGCTCCTAGCGTTTCTTGAGACCGAAGGATGGCATACTGCAGATCAACGAGGGAATGCGTCTTCTCATACTTCCATGCCAATATAGTCGCCAAACTGCTCAACCAATACATTCTGTTGGGAGAATTGGCCGGAGCAGAGGCAAGCGCTTGTTCCAGGAAGAGAATAGCAAGCCATATATCGGCAGGTTGCCCTTCTCGTGTGTATCTCAATGCCAAAAGATTCCCAAGGCTAGAGAGGTATTCTGAGTGGCCATCGTCGCGATATGTTGTCATATCCACAACTTCTCTTAGCCAGTGGATTGCTTGGTTCAAGTCGTTGGGTTGGATGGCTCGTTCATCTCGTGTAACAAGACATGATCCAATATCGCTGAGGTGCTTTAATAGGTTAGTATCATTAGGAGGCATCGCATCCAATGCCTTTCCTGTTTGGACAATTGCCTGGCGACGATCTCCATGGGCGATGATCCGTAGTGTCACCTCTTTCTCGGTGTATAGGACTTCTCGATGCGTGGATTCCTCCTGAAACCTCCCCCATGCCAACGTCCTCAGAAGGACAATTAGTAGATTTAGCTGGCCCATATTAGGCCACGCATCTACCTCTTGTCTGGAATTGGGAGTTATGCTGTCGACATCGTTCATTCGGCTCTTTTCAAAAATTGGTATACCGAGCTTACATCCCTCCTTTAGGTTCAAAAATATCAGTGAGTAGTATAACCATTGGCTTTATTCAAGTAACCATATCATACCTATCCATAGCGGTCCCGGTCCAGCTATTATATAAGCTTAAATCGGTGAAGAGCCTCGGCGTTCTGAATAAGAAGAATTCCCTTTTGCATACCATTAAGAACCATCTGGGAGTCCAATTGAAAATACATACGCTCTAGGTAACTACATGTTTTAAATGACCCAATGCATAACGCATCAACCAATATTATCAAGGTGGGTGACCTATCGGGCACCCGGCCTTTGGTATGGTATCCATCGGTGCGGGCTACCCCTGATTATGTAAAAGGGGTCATCAGAGCCGAACTTCCCCAGTCTAGGATGATTTCGCAATTGGTGTCATGGAGGCTAAATTACTTTTGTGTCCCAATCTTGCGATCCAAACGGCGGCCCTATATCGGTGTCCTTGGAGAATGTAGTGATTCATTGACTGGCAGAACAGCGTCAAAATTCAGCGCCAACGTGCGAGCAACACTAACAAGTACTGTCTTTTGAACCGCCAGAAGAGGATGTCATCTGATAGTTCTCGCTTGCACTGTGACGGAGAATTCTGACGCCTTTCTGACTGGGAGAACGTGGCCACGTTACGGGCCAGTGACATGTAAACTAACACTGGTTGTAGGTAACATGATAACAGGTATGTCATAAAAACGAGGATTGCTTTAGAAGGTAAACCATCGCAGATATGAAAATTTCATTAGGAAGCATTAGTATTAATAGTCGTGAGTGTAAGAATCTATTAACCTAATGTCTCATAATCTCATAGAGTACCTATCCTTGGGCGATTATCCCAATCAGCCCTGTTTCGTACAATATCAGCGCTGTTCGTTTAGGTGATGTTACAGGGCACTCTCATCCCCGATTACTGGTATATAATACTCTTTCTTTCCCCTCAGCAGTGACCAGCACTGTGCTGTTCAGCCAAGAGATCGCTTAGAATTTTCTGAGCGGTTTCGTCGTTCCCCCAACCAAAATCCTCCAACCCCTCACCGCCATCGGCAACTCCAATGTCAGTCGAATCCTGTAGGTTGAAGCCATCCCAATGTTCCGCATCGAATTTATCAAGATCCAAAGTACTTGTAAGTCCTAGATTTTGTCTGGAGAAAAAGGGCTGTTGGTTGCCCTCATGTAGCTGTGTTTGGATATCCAAATCCATATGTTCAAGGATGGTCCCCGGAAAACCCCGACCGGACTGAGGCTGAGCAGATGGGCCGGAACGAAGTGTTAGGTTGGTCGGTTGTGGCGGGCCATCAGCTACAACCATCAACCGTTGCTGCATGTCATCACCCGTCTTGACATCTACGATATTGTCGTCTTTTAGCTTCAGCTTCTCGGCTGCCTTGTCGTGTTCGGTCCAAAGATGGTCTTCTTCCGACTTATTCTTTATCCAATCTCGAATATGACGGTTCCGATGGGCGTTGCTGTTGAATTTTTTGCCGCAGTGCTCGACAGGACAGGGGATGCATACTCTCCTTTTCTAATTTATTTTCTCAGCCCTGATCCCCTTGATTCATATTGTCTAGGCACCACTTACCACATCGTGCTCCACATTCTCCAGGCGAAGTGACATCTGCGCCATCTGAGTCTCCATTTGCGCGATGGTTCTTACAAGATATTGAAGTAAATGGGCTGGATTTGAATGCATTATGATCTGTCGTGCGGCTGATTCTTGCGTTCTTAAGTCTTCGGTTGCTAAATTCTTAATTTCTTTATGCGCAATGGAATCCCTCGAGCACGCATCAACAATAGAAACATCTACCCCGAAATTTATAGGAATATCGCCTTCTCACGTCTACCAATGCAAAAGTCGCATATATTTAGCATAACATTGGACAACGTTCGCATTGCTAGAAGGTATCCATGCAGGATACCATCTTGCATACCACAGATCGGACACCTTCGCGGGTATCCAACTGGGATACCGTGCTGTGCCATGGTCGACATTTTGGAGAAGGGATTCTAGAAGTTTTCTAGTAATCTATTGAGTGGGACCGCTGATTTGCTGGCCGATTGGTTGGGAACGTCGCATTCCTGCCCAAAAAGCCGTTGGTGTTGACCAAATCCAAACACAGAGCTTGACAGAGCCGCATTAATTTATACTCTGAAGTTTCATCTTTACTCCAGATAGTCTTGGTAACCACTTTGGAGTCCATAGTCCCCTGAATTTATGGGGACGGGAGATTTTCAGACCATCGTTGAATATCGCCAGGCCGCCATACAGACAAGGCTACGTAAGTCGCTAGAATCCTCGACAAATCGATCGATAGGCACTACTACTGACGAGACACGTAGATGGCATAGATCGCATCGTGATCGGGACTTGAAACGGAATCGAGGCAACTGAAGAGCCGCTTTGCGATATTCAAAAGAAGGCGGCCAAGACGTTCTTACCCCTTATTGAGCCACGAATTGGGATGCCAAATCAACTCAAACCAAACCATCACCAATTATCGTTTAGTTACCTATAATTCATCCAACCAGCAACTCATTTTAAGGGTGTCTCGGCCTATCTTAAGTAACTAAGTGGCCTTTGAAGAAATGACAGGAAGGGATCCAAGAGCAAATATCATCTCCTCCTGAGCAACCTTCAAAATAAATTTCCCCTGTAACCGCCCACCCACGAACGGCAACCCTTTCATAGTGACCGCCACAACCCCCTCAAAGGAATATTTAAGACAAGCCTTTAATGGAATAGACGGCATTAAGAAAGTCTTTTGGAAAAGTTACACCACCAATAATTACCTTCTTGCGCCGCTCTTAATATCAGGTACTTTTCCAGCGAACCTGTCAGTGGAAGTTGTTCCTGCCACGAAAACAAGTGTCGTATTAACATTGGCGCAATGATCCGTTAGTCGGAACTCTTCATGCTAACAAGACTTCATTCGCTCTGGAACTTATGAGATGTAACTCATAGTTATTACCACAACACGGAAGAGCCACAAGTAGCGTGAGTAATATTAATAGAAACCTAAACCATCCATCTACAGGCACTTAGTCGCCCGATGCAGGGTGTTTATAGAATATACCCAGACATAAGGCCAGAGGGCATATCTGCAATCGAAAGCCCCAAGAAGGAGTAATATCAGCAGGGTACGTGGACGATGATATTTCCCTCAATGAAAAATACACCCTCATACCCAAGATATCTATTCAATTAGGTAGATTAGATTTTATTTTCAGCTATGGTTCATATATCGATATTAAATTTGAAGTCCCGTTCCAACAATTTGATATCCGAACGGCCTTGAGTTCTTCGAATCTTGTCCGCTTATTGAGCTTATCACGATGAACACCGAGGTCTTACCACTGCAAATTAACTTGATAGATCCAATCCATTTACTACCAGAAGTAGATTGATATTAGGAAGCAGTAAATTTCTGTCTAGGATAGGGGGTAGGCTGGCCTTCCCGAGAAATACAGTGTGTAGTGTAGAAAACACTATGAGTTGCACAAACTACCTATTTATGGATGAGACGCGAGGCGACAGGTCTCAAACGCACACCCATCATCGACATCATAATTCACCAACAACGTCTACGGAGACTCGCGTATTTTGCATTTGAGCGTACCGAAGAAGCCGCAGAAATGGCTACCATTATGCCTCCTGGATATATTTCCGCCATCGAATACAGTTTCCGCGAGGAACAAGCCGAGGCCATTGTTCGAGTCGCCGCCTACCATCGCAAAGACTATGGTCTTTCTGTAATTTGGTTCTCGCCTCGCGAGCACGTCGGAATTCGTCCGTCAATAGATACACCATTCGAGCGGGACTCTTACACAGGACTTGGTCCCCTCGATCGACTACCCCTTGAGCTTTTACAGGACGTGTTATTACGCCTAGACATGCATTCTCTGTTCCATTTCCGACAACTAAATCTTAGATCGAGACAGATGGTAGATTATCTCAGGCAATATCGGATGGTGGTCGCTCATGGACTGAACCTTCTCTGTGCTCTGTTGCGAACCCGACTTGCCTCCACCGTTTCTCTGCTCGACTGTTACCACGCACTGTGCACCAAGGCATGTGCTTCTTGCGGCGAATTCGGTGGATTTGTATCCTTCTTAACTTGGTATCGGTGCTGTATCCAGTGCCTCCAGAGGGCTCCAGAAACCCAAGTGCGAACTCTTGCTGCTATCCGGAAGCAGCTCCACTTGAGCAAGGCCGGATCAGACCAACTGAGGTCGTTCAGGACCTTGCCTGGAATATATTCGATGGATGAGTCCGTGTACAAATCCCGTTTTACGGTCGTGTCTGTACATCAGGCCTTATTAATTGCCGAACGACAATCACACGCACTAGGCCAGGTACTGTCGGCTGGCTCAGGACGATACCAAATATACAACTTCATGGGGTCGTGCGCACTCCCTTATTATGATAGACAGACCAATAAAGTCGAACACGGAATGTCATGTGCCGGCTGTCAACTTGCTATCGAGAAAGACATCATCGGTTACAGGGGCGAGAAATGGGCATTCGAAGCTCGTGATAAGGTTTATACGCAAGACGGCTTTCTAGAACATTTTCGATGGTGTGAGCAAGCACAACTCCTGTGGGAATCAAGCGGTGAAGGTAGCCACCAACCAACGGAACTACCAGAGGGAGCTCGGAGAGGAGGCTGCTTCAACAAGAGAGACTAACCAGGATCCAATACGGAAATAGCTTGCCAATATATAGTAGCTAGACTGTCTACGAAGTGGCCAAGGCGAAGGCACCCTGAAAGCGAATGAACTATTAATCAGACTTCCAAACGTACAACCTCATCGCCTCGATGGAGCTCTCAGTTCGGAAGCCTTGGTCGATGTGTTTCTTTGGCGCGTCTGGCTTGACCAGGTGCTTTGAATAGTAGTTAGTCGAACTCTTGTCCCATGATTTGGGAACTGGACTATATTTGACCTTGGTCTCCTGGTTTAGCTTGGCGCTCATACTGCTTGCATTAAGCGCGCGTCTAGAATAGAAAGTCCGCTCCCTTACAGGCCAGCATACAACAATGGTAATAAGTTATCCTCAAGACGCAGAGATAACTGCAACCAGAACCTATGTAACAGGTTGGTTGCCCTCTGACCCTTAGCCCGGTATTCGAACGCCTTCTCTCTCAGCAGAAAAAAAAAGGGAGGTATAGCGACAGTAAAAGAAATCCCGATCCCGAATTATACATGTACGAGTGATGCATCTCTTATAAGTTTTACTTTTTCTTCACATACGATCGTTGGCAATTTTGCAGTGAGCAGTTGTGACAATGTCCAGCCACAATACCACTACAAACGCGGCAATGCAGCCGACCATCCTATCCATGGAAGTAGACGACGACGATTCCTGCGAAAGCGAATACCGAGTGCGAATCGGAAACCAAGTCAAATACCTCGTCATCGCCCCCGGAACCTTTGACCGGGACACGCTGTCGTTCCCACTCCAGTCCGTGACCCATCTTCCTTATGACGCCGAGGAATGGACCGTGGCCCACATCTCGCGGGACACAACCAGCGGCGCCCTGAAAACCTCGCTCTCGAACCGAGCACTGGCCGGCGTCAAGTGCCAGTGGCATCACACTAGTGTTGATTTCCTGGATCTGGAGAAGACTAGACAGCTCACGGCGATGGTGTTCGAAGCCGGCGTCTCACCACATTTGATCGCTCTCCCATCATCATCATCATCATCATCATCACCAACGATAACGACCGTGATCGCCAAGATAGCCCGTTTCGAATGGGAACTCCCTCGCATCGAGCAAGAAACGCGGGTCTATCAACTACTCGACGGCCATCCCGGACTAGCACCACGTTTCCTAGCGCACGTCCACGAGGGCGGAAGAACCGTGGGCTTTCTACTGGAGAAGATAATAGAGGGCCGTCCTGCCTCCGCCCAGGATCTACGCGCCTGCGAGACTGCTCTAGGGAATCTCCACAAGCTGGGAATTGTGCACGGGGATGTGAACCGATACAACTTTCTCGTCACGGAAAAAGAAGGGGTGAAACTACTGGACTTCGAACGCAGTCGCGAGAATGCGAGCCTGGAGGAGATGAGCAGGGAGATGGAGAGTTTGCGCGCCGAACTGGTCGACGACTCGGGACGCGGCGGAGGATTCATGTTCCATGATGATACCTAGCAAAGGCAGACACCGTCTTAATGGCAAGGAAAGCAACCGTCTATGTTGATAAGAAGGGGTAAACATTGAATAAAAGAAGAAAAGAGCGAAAACTTTTGGTCAATGACAAGATTCAAACCTACCATAGGAAGCGATAACGTCGCAATTGGGAATATGCAGGTTGACGTATTTGTGTAGCATCCAAGCAAGATGTACCAAGATCCAGCCCGACTACAAATGGATTCTCAAGAAGGTGTGGTATTCTGTTCACCGAAAATTACTTAACTAATCGTATTGGTGATGAAGGCGCACTACGTATTAACTACCTCCCAGGTAACTACCTAGCATCAGTACCCGGGGATCGAAAAGGTTCCCGTCTCTTCCTAATAACCTCAGACTGCGCGAAGCAGTTGAAAGAACCTGTACGCCGTATTCTCAATCGCAAACGAGTACCAAATGACGTGCTTACCCTCTCGGCCAAATCAACGCAAGTAACTAACCTATGCCTGATCACAACCACCTGTCTTGGGCCGAGAACCATCCATCCATCCATCCATGCTAGGTAGATGTCGGCCTTACTTGGTATCATACTTACTTCTTAATGACTTTTATCTTCTGCCCGGAACCTTTGGCGACAGGCGGTTCCTACCTCTTCTTGGCGCTCGGTCTCGGCTTGCACTCGTCGCCCTGGATGGGGTGCAGCATGACCTTGTTGGGATAGTTCTGCGTGTTGGCCATGTAGCCCTTGCTCCAGTCGTAGCCGACGGCGTAGGCGAAGATGGAGCCGGTGTGGTTGAACTTCGTGGCCGTGATGCTACCGCCGACGGTCGGATAACCCTTGAGACGGTGCTTAGCGTCCTTGTCCCAGAAGTGGAACGTGCCGTCGCTACCGGCGGTGCTGAAGGTGCCGTGCTGGGGGTGGAACGAGATGTCGTTGACCGAGTAGACCTGCGTCGTTGTGCCCGAGGGGGGATCGCGATGGCACTTGAATGAGAAGTTGGATCTGTAGGTAGTTATGTTTGTTAGTAATTTCTGTTGACGAAGATGTTCGAAGTTGTCTGGGGAGAGCTTACGCAGCATCCTTGTCCTCGACGTATTGGATTGCACATCGACCCTCAATGCTACCGATAGCAAAACCGGAAGCATCAGCGAAACAGCTGACAACACGTGTCTGCCACTTGAGCGGACTCTGCAAGGTCTTGTAGAACTTCAAGGGATCCGCCAGGTTAACCACGTTGATGTAGCGGTCGGCGACACCGACGACCAGCAATGTGTCGCGCACATCCATCGAGTAGACACGCTCCTGGCACTGCACGGTGCCGACCGGTGTGCTTTGTCGTAGATCCCAGTACTTGATGGTCTTGTCCCACGAGCCCGTCACCAGCATCGGTCCGTTGGAGTTGGGCAGTTCGAAGAAGCGAGCGCATCGGATAGTCTGGTCGTGCGCGGCGACTTGCACCGTCTGGACGGTAGAGATGTCGCAGACTTTGGCTTGCTTGTCTGCGCCTGCGGAGACGATCTTTCCGCCGTCCTGGAATGTGCGTTAGTAGGGGAAAGTTTGCAGACAGTTCGATGTAGACGGTGGTTACCTTGGAGAAATCGACGTCGAGAACGGGAGCATCATGCTCGTATATGTGCTTGCCCTCACTAGTGCCATTGGCGGCAATCTGGTAGATACGAACTTTCTTGTCCCAACTCGCAACGGCTAGAATGTCTGCAGTGGGAGAGAAGGCGAGGCCAGATACCGTATCCTCGGGGGGGTTCGAGATCGCAACATCGTTCTTGAGATCGCCAATAGTGTTACTCGTGGTCGCTGCCGCAGAAGTGCTTCCGAAAAGCCCCGACATCTTGTAGATGTAGTAAGAGGAGGTATCGTGGTGAAGGTAAATAGTAGAGGTGGTCAGTCACCTAAAGCTTGATCTCACAGGCATGCAACACCAAACAGCTGCCCTTGAAGATCCGAATCGTGCTTCTGGGATCCTCAAGGATTCGGTCGTTAATCTTGGATTCGGTGTAATTTTATATCAAGTGAAACGTGTCGTAGATTATGTTGGGATTTGCTCCTTGCTAAGGGTGGCGTAATAATAGCAAAGATAGTTTAATAGTAAAGATAGTTGTTGAGAATGTCGCGTTGATGTCAAAGTTTAACGCGACCGACTGCAAGTAGAAAAAAGTACGAGCTTGCTAAGTAATTCACAAGCTGCAGGTGACTGTGACGCTAGGCAGAGGTAAGGTTGCTTCCGAAAATGGCCTAGTCACATTTTTGTGAGTGGAGAATTCGAGCTATAATCATTCACTTTTTTGATTGGGTGAAGACTCGACCCACCTGCCCACTCAGCGCACAAGGAGCTTGGACCAACCGTCCCTAGTTCGTCTTTTAAATTTTCGACAAATTTTTTTTCATTGGAAACTTTCTTCTTTCTTACAACGCCTCTCGCCCGACAAATCGCTATCGAAGCTACATACAGAGACTTTCATTTGATCGTCTCCTCTACTCCAAAAAGCTTTGGGAGAAAGTCCCCGGACGTTCCTTCTTCAGAAGGAAATGCGGAAACGCGCCGCCATAGAAGCACAGCGGCTTACTTCTCACTGCCTGTTCTTTGCTCCGTCTCGATCTGCCCCGCCTGTCGCTACATCGCTTATCTTCTCTGTGTATAGTTCTGGATGCCACCAGCCTTGAGACCATATGGATGAAGATATGAGTCCGCGCTCTTGGTTGGAGTATCTCGGTTTTTTACACCCTTGAAGATGAGTCGATGACAGTTGGCCGTGGATTGGGCGGACGGGAGCGCGAAGGGCAAGTGTAGATCCAATGTTGTCGAGATCGAAAGTTATGCGATTGCCTTGCTTCGGCTTGGTTACTCGATGGGGCTCATTCTTGGTGCGAGGGGCGTCCTTTTATGAAAGACAACCAGACAAACTTAACCTCTGGGCTTCATTGGAAGTCATTTTCTTGTCTGCTACTCTGGATTAGAAGGCGTGGGATATCTGGGGTATTCAATCAAGTTCAAGTGATGATGACCAACAATAGAGTCAAGCACTGAGGCGGGTCACTTTGTGGCTTTGTCCGTTGACGACTCAAAATGCGTTATGGTATCTGATGAACATTTTTCTTATAATCATTTATTCTGTTCATAGCTACTGTCTAGGCCATCAAGATAGCTTCCATCGTTTAGCTCGGCAATGCAGTAATTTCCAATCGTAACTATATACTCTTCCTTGATCCAGCCTAGTAGTATACGTAGGTACCGAATATCATGCTTGTATGAGACTCCCGTAAAGAACTCAACGCCATCGTGCCCAGAAAACCTCATGCGACCTGGTATCCTCAGCCGAAAGTGATCCTGAACACCGGAGCAATAAGCCAACCCAAAAAAACACCCTCACTATTATGCCTTTATATAAACATGTCCTCATACCAGTCCACCAAGGACCACTTTGCCGACGTTGTTGACCTCCTGCTTCAAGCCTGTCCGACTAGATTCTTCAAATTCCTTGACAACACCTTGGATGATGATTTTCCGCACTTTAGAGTCAGCCTTGGTGAAGAGTTCGGCAATCATGGGAGTACAGTCCTTGGCGGTAGGAAGAAGGGTCATGAGTCTTGAGTAGGCGTCAATCAATACGTCGCATAAAGTTGCGAAAGTCTCGAAAAAATCGGGATCGAAAGGAAGATTTGGCGTAAGAAGATGCGTGTATTCTTCGCCGGGTAAAAGGTCATTTCCCTCGCCGCCCAATCCGAAGTTGATAACGCTCGTGGGTACCGAGTTTACCGCTGAGCCGCTAGCCAAGCTATTGCCACTGGTATCCGCGTACATATCAGCAGCGCCGGATTGCCTTCGCCCTTTTCCACCAGCTCCTCGCCGAAACATATTCGGTATGCGGGCACGGGATAACGAGCTTGTGTTCACGCCATTTTCGGTATGTATTTGTTGGTAAGAATCAAATTCAGCGAGTAGAGTATTGAGGGAACGAAGAAACTCGAGCGGTGTAGATGAGTTAAGATCGATAACCGCAGGTAGTGATAAACCAAGCAAGAGGTAGTTGGTGGCGCGATATGCGAGTTTGCGGCTGTCAAAGTAAGGCATACGTGACAGATCAGGCTTGTCGAAAAGTAGTGTGTTAAACCAGTAGACTCGACCCTCATGACTGACGAGTACCATTAGCGCTATGATAAGAATAGAGACAGATCAAGAGAAATTGGGAACATACGCTTTGCGCAAATAATCCAACGTAGATATCCTCTTGTTGGCAACCTCGTGTATGTGCTGATGGAGTGAGGGAATCTCGTGCTGAGTTAACGGAGGGGAGGTTGTAGCAGAAGTTGGATAGTAGCCATTGGTCGGCGTAGGCGCGGTACGGCTCATCATCTTGGAGAAAGAATCGGTTGACGCGGGTGACGGGACTACTTCGCCTTCTCTTGCCAACTTGGCCGCGGCAGCGAGGGCGAAATCAGGGGGTATAGCGGGTGGTGCTGCGGCGTCGGTTTTAATCTGGTTTCCAGTTCCCGTTCCTGCATTGGACGAACTTGCGCGACGCTTTCCCTTGGAGGGGGAGGAGAAGGATGGTCGACGGCCGAAGGAAGGTTTGCGATCGCGCTCCTTAGTTAGAACGCTGGGATCCCGCTCTTTGTCGCCTGAACTAGTGCCCGGACGCGATCTGCTAGACGTGGCGGCTCCTTGCTGGGATTGCGACTGGGAATTCGAAGCCGAATTTGCGCTACTCCCCCAGATGTTGGTAGAGAAGAAAGGAGTCGCATTATGCGTCGGCGTAGTTGCAGTAGACCTCTGCATAGCTTAACCTGAGCCGGGCGTGTGGCTCCCACCCTTTCTGAGTTCGGCCTTGGTAAGTCTAAAGTTAGCGCGTGCTGGTTGACAAGGCCCGACCGAGGATTTCTCGATTTCGCTTAAAGCGCCTCCCCTATCCGGATGGAAAATTCGCTTGCTTTAATTGAATGTGGGGTGAGGGAATGAGGATGCATTAATTGAACGAATTAGGACGTGGTAACGGGGTGTACCAAATAGAGAGATTATGGGTTCAACATGATGTACATTAGATAACGTTAATCAGAATTAAGCAGGAAGCAGGAAATTGTGTACTGAATAGGAAAAGTGTTGTGACAAGTATTATTGGAAGGGATCGTGAAGAAGAAGAAAATCTATGTATGTTGGTAAGTTGAAAATTGATAAGTTCAATGTTGTTCTAAATCAGCGGTGGCTTTTCTTAATAGTGGTTTATTTAGCCTGAGGACGGTGTTACCTAACAATTGTACAGAGCCTTCCCTGCTTGATTGCTTGCCTGCCTGTCTGCTTACTTCTTTTCAAGGCTCGCTGCGTTGCTTCCACTGTTTCTGCTTTTCTGTACTGGCGGCAAGACCTATGGAACTGCCTGTCTGTGATACATGTACCTACCTCATCAGGGGTTAATGGCTTCTACGGCGTACTGGTCGTATCGTACCTGAATGTAACCCCTTTCACAAGGAGGATGTCTACTTCCGACTTCCTCTACGACGCTACACTTTTTTGTCTATTGAAATTTATTTGTCAGCCATACACCGAATTCGACCAGCCAGCCAGCCCTTGAGACGAGTTAACGATGGGATATGGTACGATACACGGACAGCATCCGAAACGAAGAATATAATCCAAACACATTGTGCCCCTGGGTATAGTAAGCCCTTTTAAGACTCCAAAGAGTCCAACGAAACCGAATTCCGAGGGTTTAATGTTTAAATCAATATTCTAGAATGTTTCAGATAACTAAGCACTGTACTACAGTAGGTATTCTATACGAGGCACACAGACCACATACAGATAACTTAATTCTCCGAATCATAGTGGAGCTGGTTTGGTGATGGATTTGATAAATACTGTAGGTCTAATTGGAACACCAATCGACAAACACATAGTAGGTGGGTTCGGGTTTCTTTGAAATTTGCAAAGCTCGAGCTTCTACTATGTATCTGCACGAAATAAACGGTTTGCGCTTGCGTGCGGAAATTGACCTTCATGCAGGTGCTCGAAGATGGGAACCAGAACCGCTTAGCCCCAAATTTAACAAGTTCAAATGGATACATGCATGTTTAAGATCAGAAATTACAATTAAACGGGCGTATTGCTTTATCCATATATCACGCTAACAGGATCGACACAACCCCGCCGAAAATCAATCAACCCCTGTACACGGAACGCGCTACGCGTTGGAGCATCTCAAGAAAGACATCAATCCATCGTAGTCATCCGAAGTCTACAAACCGAACCTAAAGTGCAAATGCCGCCATAATGCCAAGGTACGTAACTTAGGATTGCACCTAAATGCCATTCTTCTAACACGTCTATCAAGAGAAATTATCACAATCCAGGCGGGCCAGTGCGGCAACAGCAGTAAGTCATACCCGTTATATTTGATAATCCCCAACTTCTGCTATTAAACAAACGCCCTGACATATCCAAGTCGGAAGTCAGTTCTGGCAACAACTGTGCCAAGAACACGGTATCAACCAAGATGGCAACCTGGAAGATTTCGCCACAGAGGGCGGCGACCGCAAGGATGTCTTCTACTATCAAAGCGACGACACACGATACATTCCCCGAGCAATTCTAATAGACCTTGAGCCCCGTGTGATCAATAGCATTCAGACCGGCCCCTACAAGAATATCTACAACCCGGAAAACTTCTACGTTAGCAAAAGCGGTGTTGGCGCGGGAAACAACTGGGGTGATGGTTACCAAACAGGCGAGGCTGTTCACGAGGAGATCATGGAGATGATCGAGCGAGAAGCCGACGGCAGCGATTCTCTCGAAGGTTTTATGCTTCTTCACTCTATTGCCGGTGGTACAGGCTCAGGTCTTGGCTCCTTTCTCTTGGAACGAATGAACGACAGGTTTCCCAAGAAGATCATCCAGACCTATTCAGTGTTTCCCGACACCACAAGCTCCGGCGACGTCGTTGTTCACCCATACAACAGCATCCTCTCCATGAGACGTCTGACCCAGAATGCCGATTCTGTCGTGGTTCTCGACAACGGAGCATTGTCTCATATCGCTGCCGACAGATTGCATGTCCAGGAACCATCATTTCAGCAGACGAACCAACTAGTTTCAACCGTCATGTCAGCTAGTACAACCACCTTACGATACCCCGGATACATGCACAACGACCTAGTCAGCATCTTAGCCTCACTAATACCCACACCACGCTGCCATTTCTTGATGACTGCGTACACACCATTCACAGGCGACCAGGTAGAGCAAGCCAAGACCGTCCGAAAGACTACAGTGTTAGATGTCATGAGACGACTATTGCAACCTAAGAATCGTATGGTCTCAACTATACCAGCGAAGAGGAGCTGCTACATTTCTATCCTTAATGTCATCCAGGGCGACGTCGATCCGACCGACGTGCATAAGAGTCTGCTACGTATTCGCGAGCGAAGATTAGCCACCTTCATCCCATGGGGCCCGGCAAGTATCCAGGTTGCTTTGACGAAACGTAGTCCATATATCCCAATGAGCCACCGCGTCAGCGGCCTCATGTTAGCCAACCACACTAGCATCGCGACTGTAAGTTACTTCTCATATTGCCTCTCAGTTGAAATGTATTTTCTAATATCGTTATCTCTACAGTTGTTTAAGCGAATCGTCCGTCTATATGACAGCATGCGGAAGCACAATGCATTCTTGGAGAGTTACAAGAAGACAGCTCCCTTCTCGGAGAATTTCCACGAATTCGATGAGGCTAGAGAAGTTGTGGCGGACCTGATCGCAGAGTACGAAGCAGCCGAAGATGCCAATTATCTCAACCCCGAAGAAGAGAAGGCTACATCTGCGGAGACAGATAAAAGAGTCGCATAATTACCTCATTTCTCTCCGGACGAGTAGGAATAAGGCTTACGAGGTTATGTCACAATGAAAAGCATTCGCGATAGGTTTTACTGATTGACCAGGTTGGTTAAGCAAAGATGCCAATGTGGTGTTTAGGCGTTTCGGTATGACGTTGAACGTTGAACGAGGAGAAGATCGTGGAACAGCACTTAGCCCTATTAGATACCAACACTGCGGGGATCCGTCTCCAGTAAATATAGTAACTTCAGAAGTTATGAGAATCATCTAGACGAATCCGTAAACGATATTCGAATTCTTAGCTTCGTATGTTTCTCACTTCATTGTCTTCGATTACGTCGTTCAAGGCGGACCATCCCGCCAAATCGCATCCGTTCCTGGATCCAGAATACCACGGTACCAAGTTTTTGCCAGGGCTGCCAGGCTGGGGGTTTTAGGGACGCTTGGGCCAGCTTGGGGCTGAATAGGCGGGTCCAGATTCGGTAAATCTACATGTGCCTGCAGCTCCAGTGTGTTGATTGATCTGACGTCAAAATTTCGAAGCTTCGCCGTATGTCAGAGCCCCTCCAATGACGTCAAGCATTTTGCTCTGTCGGACTAAAAGCTCCTAGGACATCATACACATACAAACAACGTAGCTATTAAAGCTTCGATGTTCAACCTTCAGATTACTTCTTTCTTTCTTCATCATTACAGAAGAGACATTAATTCTACTCCGAGATCTAAAATCATCACGATATACACCACATCAACCAAATATCACACATAACCCCTATTTTCACACTACTCCAAAACACCAAACAGTAAGTCAGTTCCTTGGCATGAGGCTTGCCTTTTATCGAGAGCACGGAGCTAACAGAATCTGATAGAAATGGCCCAATCTAAGGCAGACCACGCTGAGGAGGTCAAGTCCAACCTCCCTCTTCCCGACCAGCCCCCCGTCGCTTCGGACTGGAACTCGGCCGACGCCCGCAACGTCAACGTAGGCTCCGGCGGCGTGCAGAGCGACATCTCCACCGGCGCCGGTGCCACATCCGGTCTCCGCGAGCCCGCCAGCAAGAAGGACGACGTCGACCTGAGCAGCGTCGGCCGTCAGGGCAAGGACAACCTTGAGGGCCCGCCCAAGGACGCTAAGGCAAAGTAAAGGGGTGGTGGCATATATGGTGTACGAATAGCTTGTGTTTCGGATGCGTTGCTTGCCTTTAATGGTTATGGTGAAAGGGAGGGCTGCGACCCTACGAAAAAATATGTTTCATATATGGATAGATGGACGGCACTTTGAATGAATGTGCCTGGGTATCATAATGCATTGAAACCAATGCGAGGATGCTTGACTATGGTCAGCTATCTAAATAGTCCTTAATTGACTACCATCAAGAAGTAATTGATAATGCCAGATGCTTCATCGTGAATTCCCTTGTCGTGACACCTACAGCTTCGCAGCTTGAGACGGTTCTGTAAGCGAATGTCACTCAAAATAGCGAGGATCAACTCTTCTATAAATTTATCGGTAATTCATAGGTAGAATAGATGATTAATTACCTCAACTATCACCGTATGCCAGCTTGCACATGTCATAAGCTCCTAGTTCCATAGAATCTTCGCTTACTTGCCAACCACATACCCTCCCATAAAAATGACTACTATCACTAAGAGGGTATTAATAGCCTAAGTTTCACATATATGAAAAAAAATCCAAGGCCGTAAGAAACATTCTAGAATATAAGAGAATACTCTGGTTGATATACGTATGGTGCTACTAGTAAATATTTCTCTTGAGTAAGTCTATGAACAAGTCTTCTTTAATAACCACTCCTCCTTTCACGTATCTTGGACAGTAAACCAAGTACCCAGGTAGGTAAGAGAAATATCTCCTAATTTCGAAGCAGCTAGACAACCCGCTACTTGGGAATGAACCAGTTCCAAAGCCCCTAATTGAGAATCATACTTTTCAATCAAGGTACTTATACATCTTACATATATATATCAAGGAGATCATCTACAAATCTATGAAGTACGTAATAAATCCCCTCTGGTGCTTAATAATCCACTCCTTTTGGTATTTAGTTGTGCTTGGAAGCCAAATATGAAATATAGATAAGACGTATGCCTTCACTTATTCCACGTCACTTAGAACTCCTACAAAATAGATTACTTACGTTGTGAAAGGCATTAAAAAGCATATTTCCTTAAGTCATATGTCCTCTCTCTGTTTCTTATTATAAGTCCCATTATACAAGAGCCTCCCCTTAATTATGATAATAGATTCTTTTGATATAGCTCACATAAGGTCTTATGCATAGACTCCAGTCCATCCTTTCATATATCTCCTGCACGATGTCCCAGTGTCCTGACAGAAAGCAGGCAAATGCCTACAGCTGCAACTATAGGATAAATTGGAGACCAGTTACTGAGGCTTCATCTTTCGTAAATAATTGTAAAATAGGAGGCGTATCTCCTATGGTGATGGAGCTTGGGATTGATCTCGAGTAACTCACAAGTGAGCGTCCTAGTTTTCACCCTGAGGCATTCTCCTCTGAAATTTATTATTTAAAATGGTCCACTCCTGTCCCTTATCCTGCAACACTTGCCTTCTTTCACATACATCTCTCCAGTCGCTTTGCACAGTCGCCCTCCTATGTCGCACTATTTCTCCAAAGTTTGTTCTCCTTTAGGTGTTAATCTCTGGTGAGTCTTGACCTTCTAATATCATTGGATGATTTCCCTCTCCCTTCCTATGTCCTAGAGGCGATACATCCATATGAGAGAAAGTCGGACGGGTAACTAACTCGAAATCTATGCTTAGGTACTTCCTATTAGGGGGGATTTTGGTTGTGCCATCCTGCTACTCACAAGCTGTGACAGGGAACCACGTGAGTCTCGTCCGTCCCTCCATTTGATGGAAGCGCTTTCTACAATTTGTGCTCAACTTGATTATATCCACTCTGAATAGCTGCTGACACGGGATGAACGATTAAGGAATCCACAACGCGGTCCGGAAGCAGTTGCTGAAGCCTCGAGGTGGATCCCTGATTTGTTTTCTCACATCTTGGTTCCCTGTGCAATATAAAGACGCACAACACTAGGGATTTACCCTTCTTAGTTGTTTACTGCAAGATATCTTAGATATCTTGTTGATTTTCGCTTAAGGAGGTCGAGTTCGATTCATCACTCCTTGAAACACGGCAACGGGAGACATAGGTAAACAAGGTACGTGCTGGCGGATCAAAGTCACGATTTCCTTCCTGTCATTTTCTATTTATCCTGGTCTCATTCACAACTTCCTGTCTCTCTTCACACCTTTCTCTACATCTTTGATTGTTGCCTTCCCTTGTGTCGATCTTTCCATCCTACACCTTTGGTGCGAGACGGGCTTTCCTTACCTGCCTGTCATCAAACTGTACTCTATTGGCTCTTTCTGTATTTCCTAAACCTTATACCTTCCCTTTCTTTCTCCCCGTACCCACTGTTGCTGTTGTTTCTTCGGCTAGTGTCATCACACCTCGACTTTCACCTTCACCTCGCCGAACTTCACCTAACTTTACATTTTAGTCACGCCAAATACCTACCTACATACGCAGACACATCCACACCCACCTCCATACCCGATTGCAGTGGCAAGGAGAGCCTTATTCAACTTGGTAATCGGTCTTACGCCTGTTCCTCTCCATCCTAACAACACTGCGCTCTTACCTCGCCAAACTTCCCAGCGTAAGTCCATCCCAACCCAGGTCCAGTCAAGGACAGTCTTCTAACTCACGCAGCTTCTTTATAGGACTTACCTAGCTACGATTGTCCTTTTGCGCCACTGAGTGCTTAGTCTTCACTACTTACGGACTACCGGCATTCGCTTAGATCTTCAAGGTCTAACCCAACTCTATCCTATATTGCAGGCTCATCAATCGCCTTGCATATAGCCATCTAGTAGATTACTACACGACTACTACGACGTACCGCGACGACACTCCCTACATCTAGCAAAGATGGCGGGCCATCCGGGAAACGGACAAGGGGGATCTAAAAAGCCCCAAGATGAGGCAGAACGCCGGGCTCTTATGGAGGCTGCCATGGTAAGTCATCTTCACCCTCGCAAACAAATATTCTTACCTTTGCTATTCTACCCATCAAAAGCGGGTGTACTTGGTCAAAGTCCAGCGTAGAAGTGATGCTACTATGAGATTACAAGAACTTGGGCGCTAATTCAATTCATTCACAGGCGGATCTCGGTAATGATCGAATGGAAGAGAATGCGACTGACGGTTTCGGCAATGCTAGACCTCGTGGCAATCGTGGCTTCCAGCCTGATCATCCGAGTCATCGATCTTCCATGCAACAAGGCATAAGTAATGTGGCCAATGACGACCCCGCTGCTACCTGGACATGTAAGTGATATGGGGGAAACCTCATTCCGGCATGGCATTAGTTCAACATATTAATGAATTTAAATAGCTGCCGTGAGAGAAGGTGCCTTCGACGACGAAGACGCTCGAGGCGTTAGAGACCTCGACCCTATACACAACGGCCAAGCCCATCGGGCGAACCGGCCTTCCCGTCTCCCGAACGGCTACTCTGTTTCGTCTCGCCAGACTCAGTCTAGGCCCAATAAGAAGACGAACTTCAATCAATCGTATGTGAACTTTAAGCATGTCCGATTCGCTAATGTTTCTATGCTAACCTGGTGGTAGTGAGTCTTTTAGACCTCCCCCTCCCCCTCGGACATCCCGACCCCTTGAACCTGGTTACACCCAGTCCTCGCTCGGTGTAGTCGTGCCCCCGGGAGCTCAAGTCAGACGCTGGGAGGGGAACACAAGAGGGGCCTGCACACCCGAGAGTGGCCACGGTCGCGGTAAGCCTGTCCATGGAGCACAAAGCCTGCCCGCGCCTCAGGTAGTTCCGGGCATGGGTCGCGGTGCTCCTCAGCATCCTCAGCATCCTCTGCGCCTACAGCACCCACCGCAACCACCGCAACCGCAGCAACCACCGCGAGCGCCTTTCATAGGTGTTGCACGACCTCGTGCTCAAGCTGAGGAACCTCAAGCTAAGAAGCCCCAAGCTCAGAAGCCCCAAGCTGAGGCGCCTCAAATCAAGGCGTCTCAAACTAAGGAGACTCAAACTAAGGAGACTCAAGCTACGAAGCCTCAAGCTAAAGAACCCCGAGCTAAGGGATTTGAAGCCGAGGAGCCTGGTAAATTTCATTTCCAAGATAACCAGGTCATAATCAAGCTGATCTTCGAATCGACGGATGAAAAAGAGACCAAGGCCCCAGGACGAGTAACCATCTACCAGCAACCTTCGACCGGTATTATGATCTGGGAGTTGGCTAGAAATGACGGCCAAGTGCTGCGAGGAGATACCCGAGAATGTCGGCCCATTTACAAGTATGGTAGCACGGTTCTGCTTCGGCGGAGTTCTAGTGGTAACTCCACAGTACGGTCAAGTCAGATCATCTTCCAGGAGATTCCGCAAGCCACTCGTTTCGCGGAATCAATCAGGGCCATATTTAGGGGACCTCAATCACGTGAACCAATCTTTGAGGAGACTCGGAACGGTACGCCTCAAGTGGTTGTTGCCCCGAGCCCCTCCCCGGTCCCTAGTACACAGAACAACACGGACTCAGTTGCGGCACCTAGCCAACAGCATTCCGCACTAACTATTGGCACCGATAACTCTAAGACGGAAGCAGAGGATCCTAAGAATGCCCCTTCACTACCGGCATCACCTAGACCCAACCTCATCTCGGCAACACATACTGCAACAGAGAACTTGATTGATCTCAGCTCGCCCGTCCGACCGGAAAGATCTTTGTTGCACTCTGAAGATCTTCAAGGACTGGACTCTAACACGCCGTCCTCTCCCTCTAGCTACTCTCTCTCTAACTCGCCGCAGCCATCTGTTTCTCTTGGTGACCGCAGTGTCGACACAACGAGGATATTGCTGCTATTGATGTGTCGTCTGGAGGCATTCGGCGTATTCCCTGCAGGCCAGAATTTGTCGCAGGGTTCCCTTGCCGTGCTTTTCGCGGTAACGAAGGAAGACTACGATCGAATGATCCAGGAGTGTCATGAGATTATGACATATCTCGAATCCCGCGATTCATCACTGATAACATATCGACTAAGAGAGACAGCTCTACAAATCACGGTCAACCAATTGTTGCGAGATCCTGACTTTAGAAACTTGCCGGCAGATGAGCAGAGAAACGTCTGCGAAGTGGTATACACAAATATTCTGCATGGCAATTCTCGGATCGTTCGCACTGTTGGGGAGATGATGCGTCTAAGATCGTCCGCACGACCCTATTCGGAGGAGGCTCGTCGTTACATTGAACATCAAGCCTCTCAGATTCTTCCAAGAGCCCCGGCTTTGACCAGGAACGGTAACGCTGCCTCACGAAGCGCACAGACAGGGATGCGACGCCTACATACAGAGGCATTTGCCCCGGAGGTGCGCTCGCCCGTGCCCAACAGGACCACCGAGTTTTTAGGCTTGGCGATGCATGACACGGCAAGACGTAGACCGGATCACCCGGTAGGCCAAAATGGCAATGGGGTTGCGAACGGTACTGCGAACGGTACTACGAATGGAGCGCAAACCCGACCGCGTCAGAGCGCTACCTTTCGCGGTCTAAACAGCATGCCTGGCGCGAACAGCTCTAGACATGCATCGGGAGCTCCGCCTGTTTCCTCTGGTTACGTGACAAGCAACTCACGGTTGTCCAACCCCGGAGTCGATGCTGTCCCCACACCGCGCACCAATTCATTAGGTATGGGACACGGTTCTGCGCAGCGCTGGCCTGCGTCTATGGGAAACGATGATGGTTTTCACGGGTCCGAGTCTGCATCAACTGTAAGACCCGACCACTCCCAAAATGGAGGGAGCCGTGCTAACCCTTCAGGGCAAGGACATTCTCGATCTGACACTGGAGATTTGAGCTCCCTCTCCGGTATGACGGGACGCTTCGAGAATCTCAACCTGAGCCATAAGGGTCGGGACTAAACCACCCATCTCATGCAAACGGAATGCGGAGCTGCGCGCAGGCTCCCCGAACTGCTCGGAGCTAACTCATGAAAGGGGACGAAACGAAGAGTTTTAGAGAAGAAGTGCCTGCATGAAACCGTGGGTAATATCAATACCCGTGGTTAGGATAACGCAGAAAGGGGGTGATTTTCGACACCATGAATTGGGATCCAAGGCTTGGTTCGACATAACTCTCCCCCTTTCCATCCGTGTCATATATTTGGCACCGCGTCCTATCCTCGATGGAGATCTCAGGATCTCTCTCAATCTTGTTCTGTCATATTGTACAATAGGTCTCCTTTTCTTGCGTCTCAATTTTCGTCGTCGATGCTGGCAATTTGCAAAAAAAAAAATAATCTGGAGGAGGAAGGCCGAGAAGAATTCTTCCTGTATCTAGTTGACAACGACAATAAACTGCTATGATACATTTTTATTTGTTTCGCCGTAGATCCGTGTGAGGCGTAGTCATACTACAAGTTACTAAGTAGATGTGGTGGCGTGCGAGTGCGGCTAGCTGCAGCATGAGTTCGAGTAAGCCGAACCATTTAGATAAGCCACATAATTCTGGTGCTGCACGAATTAAGGCACCTTACGTCATGAGAGTTGGTTCGTCAGCTTAAGCAAGAATTACGGCCTCTAGTAGATATGTAAATAGGTAGATTGGTTGGAACCAAAACAAGTGCTTGATTCATGGTGTAGTTGAAGGTAGTAGGTAGTATATAGACAGACTATTAATCCCAGCTGAGATGTGTCGTGTCAAGAAGCGGTCACTGTTGTGTCTCTGACGGCGGCTTTTTTACAAGAAATCTAACCCTAGCAAATAGCCAATCAGGGGTATGGATGGGATCCCTGAATGGCTGCTGCGTTGGTAACTTGTGACTTGTTGGTTTCCCTTTTCAGTTCTCCACACGCATGTGTAAGTCCTAGTTAAGTGGATGAGAGGAGGGGTAGGTGCTGTAAAAAAGACAGGCATATTTAATGCAAGTAAGAAATGATGGAAGTAGTAGATTACTTGAAGATGAAGTGGGAAATAATTATCTTAATTTTTTTTATTTGTGGATTGTGGTAGAATATAGAATATGTTCAATTAATGATGATTCTAGCAAAGACAAGTTGCAGCTGTAACTAGGTACAGTACATGTAGGTACCCAGCTGTTCGCATCGAAGCTTGCTTGTAATAAGCGATTATGCACACACTTTAATCATGTGTTACATAAGGGAAGAACAGGAACAAGTACCTCGCTACCTTACCGTTGCAGTATTACTACATGCGCTCCATGCAAGCCACAAGCAACAAGCACAAGGGAACTAGGTACAAGCTACGTGCTCCATCTTTTAGCGTCGAGGCAACCAACAGCATCAAACGATATAATTGGGGAACACTTAGGCCTGATTGGGCACTTTGGCTATTATTTGGGTACTAGAAAGGTATTTGCCTAACCAGAAAACCACAATAGCGACCATCTTTCTTGGAACATCATCTCCATCTCCCCCATTTCCCATTCCCACTCATAACCATAACCAATAACCAGTCAATTAATCCAAAAAAAAAAGGAAAAAAGGAAAAGGAATCAATCACATACTTGAAGAAAGACAACTGCACTACGACTTTACGTTGGCCCTCGTCTAATGCATTAATATTAGGCGCCCTTTTTCTTAGCTTGGAACACGAACGAAATAAGTAGCGACAAGTCAACAACATTCTTTTTTTTCCTACTCCTACTCCAATCTTCCTCCGACACTTATTTACGCTACCCGCTACGCCGCCTTTTTCTCTCTTCCTCTCATTTCCCCTTCTCCATCCTACATTTGGGATCTAAGTTCCTAGTCCGCCACACCGAATACGCCGTCGATTCCGACGTCTACCGCATTTCGATCTGTGTTTTGCGTCTTACCTCAAGTCGCTCGCTCCAGTGCGTTCGTTCGTTCGTACTTGCGGAGGAGAGAAATATTTGGTCAAAAGAAAATCAATACGCCTGTCGGCAGAATGAACGTGCTGTTGTCGCCGCAGCCGTCGTCCTTCTTCCCTCATCAACACTCCCCCAACCGACGATCTCCTACCCGCTCAAGTACGTATGGCCAGTTTGTTCTTGTTTCGAGTCATGCGATGGATGCATTGTTCGGTTCATCGGATTTGCGGTTTTCTTTTTAGCTGCAGACTCCACCGTCATGCAGCTACACCGATTAAACAAGCGAGAAGAAGATGAGCTAACAAACTCTCCCTTTAACAGTGTCTACTCCCTTCCACAATATGAACCGAAAGCGAAAGGCCGAAGATGATGGCGACGAGATGTCTGTTTCCCCCACCAACTCTCCTGCGTTCCAGTCCCGACAGCTCGCCGCCCGGCCGCCCAAGAAGATACGCTCCTACGAACCAGCCGGTCGACCTCTAACTCTCCCTCGACTCCTCGAAACTCTCGATGTCACCCAACTACGAACAGTTCTTCAGACCATTTGCGAGCGACAACCCGAGATCGGAGAGGAAGTTGTCAAAAGTGCCCCAAAGCCTACAGTCGAGTGTGCGCTGCAGGTATTGAAAGAGTATCAGGACAAGCTACGAGGCGCATTCCCTTATGGTGAATCAAGCTCCGACTACACTTACTACCGGGTCAAGCAGCCCTTGCTTGCACTCATCGACGCTGTTACCGATTTCACTCATCAGTACCTCCCTCCCATGGAGACTAGTGCCAACGTCTCCCTGCAATTCCTTGACGGAGCCACCAAGGTTATCCACAGCTTACCCGACTGGGAGAGCCATAGTCATCGACACCACAAAGAAAACGCCTACGACGAGATATCTAAGGCCTGGGCATTGGTCATCAACGAAGCCTCTAAGAAGGGAGCTGGTTTTCAACTACACTCCGGAGGCTGGGACCAGACCCTTGCGAAGCACAATGAGCAGTCGGGTGGCAGGTTAGGAGGTGCGGTCTCTTCTATGGCTACAAACCTCGGATGGGTTGGTGGTGAGCAAAATAACGGAGGCCCGAGTATGCCTAACAACCAAAACTCAATCCTGGATCAGTTGATGGCAGGGAATTACGGTTCGCCCGTTCGAGTTGGGCCATGGTAGAATATGACCCGTCCATAAAAAGGAATCAGGTGGATGGGCCTTAGGAAAGAAACACGAAGAAATAATGAGCAAAACGACATCCGGCGAGCATCAACATAGCATCCAGCATACGGCGGAGTAGGAAGCACCAAAGCAGGACGACGAATGCATTTGCACATACTACCAACTTTGCAACGAGATTACGATACATACCTTACATTGAGTTCCTTTCGTTTCGGGGCATAGGGCGGGTACACATTCATAGATTTGTTGTCGGCCGGGGGATTTTTTACGGTCGCTGCACTGTTCCGGCGTTTTAGTATCATCATCGTCTTCTTTTTAATTCATCTGATATCCACATCCCTTCCTTTGTTTTTCTCTTCCGAACACATTTCGACACGAGCCACAGGCGTATTTTGGATGGCGGCATAAGAGCTGTTTTTTTTGCCTACTCACTCGTACCGGCTCGCCCAGGTCGATGTGGTCGTTACTTACGTACCTACGCGATGTACACATTTGTTATGTTGCATTGGCACCTTCGATGAATCTAGAGAGGTGTATTGCTCTCCGCACATAGCATATGGAGATAGGACCATAGTTATCAGCAATTACGCTGCCATTGCAACAAAATGCGTGGGAAATTGTTCATGGCCGACTTCTCTATATCTGAACTATTCCCTTGTCTTGCTAGTATATATGTGTATTGTGTGAAATTGTGTAACTGGGAATAGGGGCTGTTACACGAGCATTTCCCTCCCCCCTTTTTTTCCCTACGCCTCGGGGTGCGACTTAACGGCTTCCATAGTCTGTAAAAGCCAACATTGGAACACGAGCTCTTTCCATGAAAATTACGTACGTGAAATCCAGCTCCCACGAACAACCCCTTTGGGATGCATTTCAAGGTTCAGGTACCCGCGAGATGAATGCATAGGAGTACCTAGTATGAGAAAATGAACCATATTTTCCCCCTCCTTCTTAGCCGTAGATCCATCGCCGCATTGGATGACTTATCCCATCCAGATAGATCTTCATCTCATGGTGGTGTCGAGTGGCATACTAACCATTTGCTAACCTAAAAAGGGGGTTATTTCAGGTTTATACTGTACCTGTTATGTACGTAACCCCTATTCATCGACTAAGGGCGTTCTGCCATATCACTCTAGGAGATATTTCCTTTTCATCTATCGTGATCATTCAAGTTAAGAACGCCTGTATTTCCAATGAGCTTCCCGTTGACTTGTTCAATTCAGTGTATTACGAAGTATAATGATCCAAGGAACTCCACTCGCGTAGATGAAAAGGCCTATTTCGATATTTATTAAGGTTGCTTAAACAATACCCCAAGAAAAGAACATACCTAAGCTTCATTCTTACCGCATGGCCTGAACTCTATCATCAATTAGAATCCACCCCTCGTTTTTTCTCAGCGGCCCCGGAATAGGTATACCTCAACGTAGTTTGTTGCATTGCATGATCATTATACTCACTACCTATTTTTAGGAGTCCGTCAACACCTGCGTATCAATCTACCATGATATTTTCAGCATCATACTCTTCTACTGCCCAGACGAGAGTTGGACCACACCCGTTTCTAGCCGTTCATCTTAAGGTTAGATGCACCAACCCTCACCACCAATAGGCTTCCCCTTAAACATACCACACTTTGAGACGATCTGAATTGTAGTTCCGACTGTTTGGGCCGACATAGAGATGGTGAGGAATGCACCCAAGGCAAAACCGAAGTCACGTTCGTGGCAAACGAGCAAATTAACTACGATATGCAACGGCCTCCAATTTTTTGACGCATATTCAACGATCTATACGTAATATAACCTAGTATGAGCCCAAGAACATAGCCTTGGCAAGATGAGAGGCTCGTCAGTCTGTCCGTAAAGCCCCATGCTTAGACTTGATGTTTGCATTAGGCGAGGAAACGGCTTGGTCCATAGAAGGTGTCTGAAGGTCCGCGGGAACAGAGACAACTTATACAGGCCACTAAGAAACAATGGGTGTCATGTATACTCATAATCAAGACATAAATAAGGCTGCTCGCCTCTCTAGATCTGTTTCCTTCTATTTGACAGACAGCGACGACAGCTTCAACAATTCACAGGCTTACCATTTACTACACATTCATCCAGACATTACTAGTTACTCATCACAACCCAACAGCAAAATGGTTTTCTCTGGCTCAGACTCGACCCCTCGTGGCGCTCCCACCAGCAACATTGACGCCTATGCTCTCTTCGAGGCCCTCACAGGCCACAAGATTGACAGACGCTCTGTCCCCTCACGAACCGTGTCTGAGGACTATGAAGACCTTGGCAGCTTGAAGGATGACCGCCCCATCCTAGGCCAGGAGCCTAACCCTGATGAGCCACCCAAGGACATCAACATTGGTGCTATCAACCCCTACGCTCTGGTTGAGGCCATGATCGGCCACCGATTGGACCGTCACGCTCTATCCACCGCTCGCATCATCTCGGACGTCCTCCAGACCGACTACGATGAACTCTTCGACCTGAAGCACAACTCGGTCCTTTTCGCCGGTCTCAAGCTCAACGAGGAGAACCGCGAGGCTCAGGAACTTTCTGAGAAGGAGATCCAGATCCTCGAGGAGCGTGACCTCGTCACCCCTGACTTGTCTCGCGTCAAGACCCTCAACGACCTCGAGAAGATCGGCCTCAAGGAAGTTGGCGACACTCGCATCAAGATGGCCCGCATGCAGAACGGCAAGCTTCGTCTGATCCTTGATGGCCAGTCTCTCGGCCGAACCGTCGGCAACCACGACGTCACCGAGACCATCAACGACCTCGTCCTTCCTTTCCGCCACGGAAAGGAGGACCGCGAGTGGACCCCTCCTAACAGCTCCTGGCGCGACATGAACGAGGCGCTGTTCCGCGGCATGCTCCCGCGCCGCTTCATGGTGGACGGATCGCCCTTCGGGTTCAACCACAACCACAACTTCCAGAAGCAGTACCAGCACCGCTTCGACGACCCAACCCAGGGCGCTTCTAGCAACAGCTGGCTGATCGCCGCCATCTTCTCCGTCTTCTGGGCGAACCCAGCTCTGATCAACCGCTCGACGCAGATGATGTCGAACGCGATGGACCGCGGCCGACGCACGCTACAGGTCAAGTTCCACGACAAGGGCGGACGCAACAACGCGGAGACGGACGTGGTCGAGGTGGACTACCAGATCCCGGTGAACAACTCGACGGACATGCCGATCTACGCTCGCTCGTCGGACGGATACGAGACCTGGCCGGCTCTCTACGAGAAGGCGTTCGTCAAGTGGATGACGCGCACGGACGACAAGAACCACGTGGACCTGACGCAGGCGCACAACGGCGACCCGATCAAGGCGATGGCGCAGATCAACGGGCGCGAGCCGCGGTACTACTTCACGGACCGGCACTCGGGCGCGGAGCTGGCGGGCATCGTGCGGTCGTGCAGCGTCAACAAGCGCACCATCAGCCCGATGGCGGCGTACACGCACGCGACGGGCGACATGTTCCGCGGCAGCAACCTGGTGGCGAACCACGCCTACTCCGTCCTCGGCTGGGTCAGCGAGGGCCAGGAGGAGAACCAGTACATCATCGTGCGCAACCCCTGGGGCGTGACCGAGCCCCGCGGGCTCACGTCCTACCCGGGCCTGCTCGACCGCGTCGAGCCCGAGTTCTGGCCCCCCGCCGCCCTACTCGATCGCGACGGCGTGTTCAGCGTCGAGGTCCAGGCTTTCAAGAAGTACTTTGCTTGCATTGGTGTTGCTAAGTAGAGCGATATAATAAGATCTTGCTGGTCTTGTCTACTACTAGTGCGTGCACTTACAACATAATACGATGGCCTGCTTTCTAGGGCGGGCTGACGTCGTCGAGAACTGAGCCGTCTTGTGTATGGGGTTTGCTTTTTGAAAACTTGAGTTTGGGTTTGTTGGTTGAGGGTTATAATACATCTATGGAAAAGCTCGGGGTAGCGCCAGGCGTGCGGACGCGACAAAGATAGGGGATGAATGGCTACGTAGACTTCCGGGGACACAAAAAAAAAAAAAGAGAATTGGTTGGTGTTAGAAGATTGGTCGGTAGTTAAAGCTGTCTAGAAATAAATTGGTAAATTCATGTTTATTCTTTATATTGTGGCTTCTTGCTGTGAAGTTATGCTTTAGTTTATGTGCATATGAAAAGGGGTAACGAGATGTCTAGATGCAGTTCCCAATCAGTCTATCGACAAGTACACAACTACCTCTAACTCAGTTTCTAACTCGGTTCTATTGTTCACTAAGAATGCGTGTATGAAATCATTAGATCATAAAACATTTATGTAGTCGATACAATTGTGACTGTACGGATCGAAGTCAACCATAAATAGCCCCTGAATATAGCATTATACCTTAGCTCATATCATGTCTGGACATTAAAAATTAGCATCGCACTTGAAGACTTCGTTCAGTAGAATTGCATCATCGCTAAAGATTAGCACCTGCCTTTGGAATCATTCTAGTCATGTTTCAAAGTCAGATACGTGTAGTGACTGCCGATGCTAGCAGAATCCTCAAAATGTACCATCAGTTGCTCTTACTTTTTTTTTAGTTTCCACCGTTCCCCCGTTCCACCGTTCCCCCGTTCCACCCATTTATTTAACACGTATCTAGGATTGCGAGAACTATACTCGGTCAACATAGAAATCAATCATACCAGTATCCTATTTACTGATATATATTCACTTTCCTAGCTAACCAGCTCATCCTCCCCAGGCAAAATGGAGACGTACGAGGCGTACGAGCACCATGGTCTTCGAACCGACTTTCTCAACCTCAAGCGGATGCAAGCGCTTCCAACAAATGGAGAAGAACGAAACAAGCATGTCATCGGGAGGTGTAACTGGTACATGTTCTGCTCTACCGAACTCCGAGGCAAAGCATTCGCAGACAGCAGGAGATGGCACCAGCTTCTCTCACGCGTCAGTCCGGACTACCCAGTCACTCAAGATAGACCTAAGCCAGAAATCGGGGCCGACCTTAAGTTGGAAGCGTATGATCACTCCCCTTCAGTGTTTTATACCTATGTCTAGGTAGATAGATAGTATTGTAACTAACTTGCTGTGTATCTACGAACAGCTTCCTTGCCAAATACCATCAGGCACTTCCCGAAGACAGCCTAGCATGCGCTAGACAGCAAGATACCGTGGAAATAGCCGACATACAGAAGGTTTTCATCCTGGCCTGGGAGCGATGGCAAAACACAAGCCAGAAAGCAAAGCTGGTCAAGCAAGCCATCAAACAGATACCGCACCCGGAGCGGATCCGAAGGGTGGTGTGTCTTGGGTTCGGCCGCATTCTGACACCCGGCGGGTCGCCTCCCGACGACCCGGGCCCGGAGAACAAGGCCGGCAACAACATCAACCCGCGCAACCTCGCGCAGCACGTGGCCGCGCTGGCCATCGCCAGGCAGCTGGAGCGGAAGGCGGGGCGGCCGGTCCCGATCTACACGGCGGACCCGGACTACGGCGTGCAGCACGAGATCGCGCTCGGCTCGCTGGCCGTGGGGAAGTTCAACGTGGTCGACCCGTCGTACGCCAAGCACGAGGCGTTCGCGCTCATCGACGACAACACGTTCGTCTTCGACATGGCGGCCTGTCCCACCATGCGGCTGATCGAGGAGTACGCTCGGCCGGCGGCCATCGTAACGAGTGAGATCCCTCGGGATGAATGTAGGAGGTTCATGGATCGGCAGTGGTTCGAGGTCACGGAGGAGGATGGGTATACCATGAAGCTTCCCGGAGACGCGTGAGTTGACCCCTTTTCTGTTACACTTTATTTCTTCATGGCTATGCTGCTCGTACTCGATACTCTGGATGTTCTTCTAACTAACAAACCACTATCACTCAGCCCGCTTCCAGTCCCCATCCAATACCTAAAAAACAGCCGGACCTGCGCGAAACGAGTCCGAGACATGATCGTCAAAGAGTACAAGATGGAACGAAAGTTCCCGGCGGAGGAAGAGAAGGACGCGCTGAAATGGGGCCTGTGCGACCTCGTGGACTACACGGACCGGACCCAGCAGAACGCCGCCTGCGGCGGGTACTGGTTCCATAACACGCGGCTGTACATCCGCAAGCTCGGGCTGGCGGATCGGTTCAAGCTGCTTCGGGAGCGCGTGGGGAAAAAGATCGAGAAGAAGCTTCGGAAAAAGGCCGGTTGATGGCGCTGGTGGTGGTGGTGGTGGTGTTTAGTGATTAGTGATTGATTGATTGACTGCGAAGGGTCTGGTTGGTTTGTGCATTGAGCAGCGTTCAGGAGTATAAGCGCTTTTTTTCTTTTTCAGGTTTTAAGATTCTTTCGTTATTCTTGTATGTTTTACTTTCAGGAGGTACCTACTAGGCAGACATAATATCTATGCATGTACTGTTAGCGATTTATTTGGACTTTGCACTATTTTAGCTGTGTTCTTTTCAACATGGAAGTCTTGATTGAAGCCTGTCTGTCAGATCCAGGATTCTGCCTGATGAATTGCCGAGCATCGATCCTTTATAAGTGAAGGATGCTTCCAGATTTGAATAGAGCGAGATGTTCCCATATTCTATCCCTACTTTCCGGGAACCTATAGAATCCTCATCGTCATCCTAAGTACCTGTTATCTTTCTCTTCGCTTGGCTGAAGATATTTTACACTTGACAAGGTAGACAAGTTGATCAAGACGTCACCGAAGACGCCAACAAGGAAGTCAATGAAAAAGGATGAAGGCGGAAAACCCCGAAACGTATCACAGTAGAGTGAGTTTAGGCAAACCTTTCTTCGCATCTGTTAGCTGCTCCGTAAGGTCTAGGTTGTAGTATGTCTTGACGAACACCAGAAACTAAAAAGCCTCTTTGAAGAGTGGGAAACCAGACGTTGGGAGTGGCGCTTTGGAGACACGTGGAGGTTGCCTGGCGATGGATGAATCAATCATGTTGTTACGCATAGGCAGCGGCTTGTATCTCATCCCGCCCAAGGACATCCAGCGAGTGGCACGGCTTTGGGAGCCCATCCCGCAATCCGACGAAATCATTGGTGGTGACATCAAGCAAAGGATCGCAAGATACGACAAGCGCTATGTTGGCCCTGTTTCACCTTTGGAAGCGTTCAAGTCTTGGTCGAACCGGCTCGTCATGTACACGAGGATGGACGAAGATGTGAATGCTGTATCTGAGTTTTTCTCAATACTTGGATCTTCCGGCTAACCGTGGAGGGTAGGATCTCGGATGACAGCGGCTAGCCGTCAGCGGTCAGATCCTATCCTTTCGTCGTACGCTCGGACAAAACAGCGTTATTCGTGCCTGGGCAGATATTGAGGGTATGGCCAGCCACGCGTTTCATTAGAACCAATCTGTCAAATAACCATTCCCACTGGTGTCTGAATTTTGACCCTTTTTCACAATGGCGTCGCTTGATACTACACCAAATTGTCTACTCACACCTGACCTTCCATTTTTGGAATGCTTGTTCTTCGGGGTAATATGCCGTCCTGATTCTTTGCTATTTGTTTTGGAGTTGGTCAACTATGAAAGTCGGATTGACGAAGGGCGGTCAGGAGACGACATTATGTCAAACAAGTTCATATAATAGCCTGGGTCAAAATGACACTTGTCAACGGACTCAATATTAATATTTAGGTAATAATTTTGCTGGAATATGAGTTCGGTGGGGAGTTAGGAGTCGAGAGTTGTAACTGCGGGATTGATGCTTCTTGTTGGAGACAAGCAAGGCAAACCACTAGCAAAGTCCCGTAACCGTCGTATTGGGTAAACGTTACAATGCCTTACTTCGAGGTGCAATGAATATCCCATGCAGGAACGAAGAAGGAGGATCGGATATGATAGTTGGAATCGTAACTCGGCAGTTACGGGGCCTAAGTGATGAGAAATTGGTGGTTCAATCTTCGCAATCATGATGAATTCGTCTACATAGGTACGCGTATTGCAGACCGCAAGGTACTTATTAAGTAGGTAGCTTCATGTAAATATAGATACAGGGATCTCAGTCCCACAGCGCAGATTACTCTACACGCATTGAAGAATATTTTTGATGGTTGTTTAGCAATGAAACAAGTTGATGTTATGGTGCAACATCACAACAGCCGTTCGGCTATGGCGTCAAAATATTGATTGGGGTAAGATGCAACAGCACAGGGTATTTACATATGGGTATGCACTTAACCAGACCCATTCCTGTAACTTGTGGGAGAGTTGTTCATCATCGAGACCTACAGTCCCTCTTTCATGAGCAGGATGTGAAGAAATACCGATCTCTAGAGATCCCTCCGATAGAAAGATGGAATTGAGTCACGATCTCATTTTTCAGATCAGCAAATTCTTACTATTTTTCATAGTTCTTTTTTTCAAAGCTAAAAAGCCGAGGGAACTGCGGGAGTGGTAGTGTGGTATCTAGATCTTGCAAAAAGGGGGCTAAATGCCCCTCTATGGTTATATTTGGATTGAAAAATACTTCTGTAGCCAGGTATTTCCGTTAACCGAGTGGAGGGGCTAAATTAAGTTTGACCGCGGATTCGCAAAATCCACCCAAAATCAACTTTTTTAAGTCACGATGTGTTCGTTTCAATGCACCATCGACCCATCCGTCGCATACAGCGCAAGGGCAACATGGGGAAGTATGGCTACGGAATCCGCATATTGTGAGGATTTGCAGAAATTAAACATATAATATTTTAATTTTCGAAATACTTACCTCAGCGCCCCTTTTTTGCTGGTTTAAGTCACGATTCCCTCCCTTACTTGTTGAACGCAGTTTGTTCAACAGATACAATCGAATAATTCGGCGAAATCTTCAAAAATGCAAAACCTCGTTTTTTTTTGGTCTCTCCACAAAGAGTGGATCGCATTGTTGAGAAATCGTGGAGCCAGCTAATAGACGAAACCCTTCATTAACCGGGAGACCATTGTTAGTCCGGGTCCTCTGCTAGAGTAAGGCTGGTCATTAGATTCTTTCACCGAATTTTTGAAAATTTTAATTCGATTCTCGTCAAAATAGTCATTGTTCTCTTGTAAGAGTCACTCGATGGGTGTGTCACGCTTACTACACACATGCCCATTTCCGGCCATTGTTGCTTCAGCTGGATGACTCTCTTTACAGCGTCGTCCGGAGTCGCCTAAAGAAACGGAAACGTGTAGTCAGCGTGGTTGGACATGCTCGACAGGGAAAATTCGCATATAGGCATATGGCGAGATTTGATCTTCCATTGATCTCAGCTGTTGTCAACGAATGATGGTAGCCAGGCCTCAAATCTATTGGCTGGCGGATTGCGGCGGCTCTTCATGATCCACGCCTGTACCTGCAGTGAAGAACAACGGCAAACCATTCTGCACGGCATGACGTTGGCCACGAATGGGATATTGCCAGTTCAGCTTGTCCAAAAACAGAAAAGGAGGCCCAGATTGCACCACCAGGAGACCATTTTGCAAACGACCCCTGTCTAGCGGCCAGGAAGCAAACTATGGGGTAACGATTAGGTACAAAAAACTCATCTGCAGGTCTCATGATACCTCGACCTGGGACCCATTTCGTAACGACATCAACTCTGCGAGCTTCTGTTAGCTAATTCCTAGCTAATGGGATCCATCACGCGGCTACCCCAGATTCCACTAACTTGCCGTTAACTGCTAGGCGCCTTACGACATCTACGCCAAGCCGATGAATTTTCCAGTCCAGGAATGTCCGCCTCTTTTTTTTACTCTCTCCCTGAGACGTACATTCGACACGGCCATGTTGTTGTTCATCTCCACACGACAGGCTACGCCGGCAAGCTCGCCTAGCGTCTCAGAGCTACGTTTGTGTGTCCACCTCGTGCCTTTTACCACTTCCATGAAGCCATGAGAAAAATTTTTCCCTATGAAAATTCGAAAAGAGTACGTAGTTACGTATCGTGATCTGCTTCCATCCTTTGACCCTGTCCGCCTCCCATCCAGGTACCACGTGCAACAAACTTGGAACTTTCTCGAGAAACGCGGTGTAACTATGACAAAGGGGTTATGGTACCCTGGTTGTCACGATGAAATATGTATATTAGCCTGCTTCTTCTATTCCTACAGACTAGTTCTATGACAATTTATTCTACTGAAACCTTTTTGCTCTCGAACTATCTATCTGCTGAGTATATCTCATACCCATTTTACGTCCACAAATACTAGAGACGTTTTGATCTCATCACCGGACGAAATCATTCAAGATGCCTGACTACACCATCACCGAGCCTCACCCAACCGTCCCGAAGAACTCGTACACCCACTCGGGACGGGGAGGTGCTGGTAACTACTTCCGAGCCCCGGCAACCACTCCTTCATCGGGTGTGGCAACGAAGCCGACGACAACAGTATCACGTACCACGGCGCGCTTCCACTCCGGGCGAGGGGGTGCGGGCAACGCCCACGTCTCGGCGGCAAAGCCCACATTATCGTTCGACGAGGAGTTCGCCCACCAAAATCACATCGCCACCAAGCCCGTCGGTTATGTCGGCCGGGGCGGTGCGGGAAATGTCTACGGTGCCAGCGGCACCAGCAGCTCACGTAAGGGCAGCGACGCTTCCAGTCAGCACAGCTCTAGCAGTTCAGGCAGCTTGTCTAACATATGGAGTCGCATAAGCCACCGACACTAAGATGCAAGACGACGACCCTTCAACAACATCAACATCGTAAACTACGACATTGCTTTGAATAATTCAACATCATACTACATACCTACGTACCAATATTCTCTACTTCATCAGCATCAGCACGGCGCATCGGAGTTCTGGGCATCAACATATTTATTTATTTACTCGTCGATTACAATTACGCATAATGAATCGAAAAATTGATTTACAGGAAAAAGAAGGCGGGGACAGGGAAGGAAAAGTTATAACATAGGGGAGGTGGGGGGGACCTCAGAGCAGACAGAAGGCTCAATGATTTGGTTTCGCGGGAAGGACACGCATGAATTCTTCAAATGGTGTCAAACTTGCCCTTATATCCTCCTCTTCTCTCCGGCTGGTAGACTCCGGATCGAGAAGATGGACGGGATTTATTATATACCTACCAATGGCGGGCGTTTGTTTCTGGTGAAACGTGGATGGAGATGACATGCACACATACACACACACACACACACACCCATATATACCCCCTAACAGCGATGAGACGCTTTGGTCGAAGAGATGGCTAGCATCTTTTAATAAAGTCATATAGCATGGTTTCGAATGAAAGTATGCATTACTGGTGGTCATTTCATGGCTACGAAGAACCAAAATATTGTTCGTCTTGGAGTTGTGATTGTCTTTGGCCGCTGTGAGTGACCCTTCCCCTAAAGCTCTGAAAACACGTCTACTGTTACAATATGGGCGCAAAAACTTCGTTACGATCACTTAACACACATGCTATCCTTGGTAATGCGATCTTTCAACGCCTGGGTATCATTCATAAGATGACTTAGGTATTCCGCCAACACAATTGACACAACAAGCTGCCGGTTCACCTCTTTCCCCGATCCCTTCCCGCCCGCCTCACCTCCTTAGTCATTGCGGAAACCCCCCGTAGCAGGTTTTACTAAGTTTCCTCTGAGCAATCATACCTCTTTCGACTATGTGAAAGGCGTGTATGAGTCGAGTCTTAAAGCAGCGCTTACGCTATGCTGTGGTTTTTGCCTTGCCTCCCATAAGAATAATTTAATACAGTCAAGTACGAAAGGGATGCCACCATCTGTTCTCGTTTACTTCTCACCCGAAGCGGGTTTATTTCGTGAAGCGTCCAGATCCTGTTGCAAGATGATGATATATGATGGCTTATGTTAATTTCTTGTGGATAATGTCGGGATCCTCGTGCCAGTCGTCGATGCTAACCCACATCTACAGATCGATTAGTATTCCCTCGTATATATAAGCGTAATGTAAATAAAAAGACTTTACCTTTCTGAACGTGCTCAAACCAGCCAGAATACTACCACCTATCCAGGTCGAGTACTTGCGCTCCGGCGGGGCAAAGATCTTGATGCGCATATCCTTGACAGCTAGTTTCTTGACCTCGCTCAGCAGCCGGTCGCCAAAGCCCTTCGTCAGGGTGCTGCCACCCGACAGGACGATATTAGCGTACAGCGCCTTGCGCAGGTCCAGATCCGTCCTGTTTATGGAATCCGTGACGATCTGCTGGATGCCGGGGTACTCGAGGCCGATGATCTCGGGATCGAACAGGATCTCGGGGGCGCGGAAGCGCTCCTGACCGACGCGCAGCCGGTTGCCGTCGGGGAGCACGTACTCGGCGGACTTGTTCTGGTCCAGCTTGGCGCTCTGCCACTCCTTCTCCTCGTTCTTGGGGTTGAGGGCGACGTAGGACACCGACTCCTTGATCAGCCGCACCACCTCCTTCTCGGCGCTGGTGTGGAACACGTAGCCGCTCTTGCGCAGCAGCGTCTGCATGTACTCGGTCACGTCGCGGCCGGCCACGTCGATGCGGCGCATCGACGACGGGATCGCGAACCCCTCGTATACGGGCACCGCGTGCGAGACTCCGTCGCCCGAGTCCAGCACGCAGCCTGTCGTGCGGCCGCTGGCGTAGAGGGATAGGACGGCTTGGATGGAGGTGTAGAGCGCGGGGACGTTGAAGGTTTCGAAGAGGATCTGGGCGGCTGTGTCACGGTTTGCTCGTGGGTTTAGGGGTGGCTCTGTGAGGAGGACAGGGTGCTGAAAGGAGTATCAAGGTTAACAATGCTGCTCGTGGTGGAAAATAGGGGTAATATACATACCTCTTCGCTCATAGTCTTCAGTCCTTCGCTATAGACATATTCCCATATCTTCTCCATATCATCCCAATCTGTAACTATACCGTGTTCCAGGGGATATCTGATCTTCAGCAATCCTCTGAGCTCCGTCGCCGCCTTCTGGCCTATGAAGACTTCTCCTTCTAGCGCGCCGGCCAACACACGTAGATGCTTTGGCCGACCAACAAAAGAGGGGAAATAGCATTTTGGTAAATCATCACCGGCGAAGCCCGCTCGGATCGTACCCGATCCATTGTCCAGCACAATGGGTGCGTTGTGGAGGGAGTCGGTCATGGTGTGGTGGGTATTTTTTGTTGTATGCCGGAGCCGTGATTCTTATTTGGCCTTGTCCACACACACACACTCACTACTCCTAATCTCTCCCCTATTTTCCCTAATACTCTTTACTCCGTCCCTCGATCCCGTGTTTCCTCAAATACTCCTATTTTCGCCCGCCCAGCCGGTATTTGTTGTATGTACCTCGAATGTTCGGCTCGCACACACAAAGTCGGTGTTCACCGTTTGTATTTTTGTTCCTTTTGACCCTTCTTTTTTTTTCGTTCCGCCTTTTGCTTCAGAGAGGGGGGGTATCAATTAAATTGTAAAGAAGGTTAAAAAAAGAAGGCAGAGAAAACGAAAATGTCAAAAATGAATGGTCGTCAAACTCGTAATCCCAAGAAGCATGTCGGTCGAAGGTCCGGGGGGGGCGGCGATGCGATGTTGACTACTAAAACGAAACGAAGCGAAATCGAACAAACAAATCGACTTTGGACAATTTTGGCCAAGCTTCAAATTCACGACGCGCCTGCCTTTCTTTAGATTGTCAGGAGCTCCTGCAGGGGTCCGCTGCGTGTCTATTGGGGAGTTTGGTGGTGGTCTGTGCATAGTTGCTGGGCGCTTTGACCACTTTGATTTTCTTTGTTCTACATATTATGTCACCAACTTAATTCCACCCCTCATCGTCATAGTCGACTTCTTACACAACGATATCAATTCTTAAATATTCAACGCTCTCTCTACTATATATCTTGTATATTCTAAATCATAACAATTCTCATTCCATCCATACCTATATTTTCTAGTCCTCGTGCATGAATTGATGCAGTGCCTTATTCCTAGCGATGAATCCTCGGAATCGCTTCCCGTAAATCCACAGGGGAATCGTCAGCAGGTTTACAGCGACGAATACGCCCCCAAGTACATTAAACACCGCTAGAACGCCATCTCTTGCCAGCCAGTCGTTGACAAAATATGTCAATCCAAACGTCAATAAATTTCGAGCGTTGATAGCCACGAATGCTATAAGGGTGATAATCAGTATACAGTCGAAGCCATCATAATCACGTACAGGGATGGACATACCTTCTTCGCTCAATTCTTTATGAGAATCAATTATATAACCAAAGACAGACGCATTGGACAGAGCAAGGCTCATATTAGCCAACCCAAAGCATAACACGGGCCCAGTCCAATGCGTTTGAAAGTGTACGGTAGCGCCAAATCCAAAGAAGCCTGCGATACCGACCAGGAAGGATATGATGATTGGCGGCAGTCGAAACTCGGGCTCATAGATTCCGCGGTTTTTCTTGGCCAGGTACAGACAAACCCAATCGTTCAACGGTCCCGATGCAATCTCTCCAATGAAGGTGAGGATGAACGGGGACAGCGAGATCAATCCAGTCTCGGACACCGAAAAGTTGTATGGTGGAGCTGTGAATATCACCGCATTCACGACGCTGAAGACGACGATCCAACTCAACGTTATCCCATACAACAAGAATCCCCAAAGGACAGCCGGGTAGAAGAAAACCACTAACGGACGAAGGAAGATCTTCCAGAGAGGCGTATCCGTGTAGATACCACTCCAAAGCCTTAAGCTTCGTAAGTATGAGTCCTTACTTTCGGTCACTATTCCGGTCTCTACCGTTTCTATGTTGGTCCTATCCTGCTCGGATGATGCACCTTTCTTTTCCGAGGCATCGGATTTCATCTCTTGGTTGGCAGGGCCATTAACTGCTAATTGTTGATCGTACGACCGTCTCCTATACGCCGTTTCAGGAACGAAGAGGACGACAAGGGGTAGTAGCATGCCAAAGATTATGGCGCACCAGATCAAAGTCCATTGCCAACCTTGGTCCTATATAATCATGTTAGTTGATTATGACTGCAGATCTTAGCGAGAACTTACTTCGATGATATAACCAGCGATGAGAGCGCCGCCACTAATGCCACACAGCAAAAACATATTCCATATGGCGATCCTCGTAGCGCGTTCGTGGACATAGTATATGTCTGCAATTGTGCATTGAACGAGTACTTCATACGGTGCCATACCCAATCCACTCCAAATCCTACTACCCAAAAAGGTGCCGTAGTTTTTGGAAAGGGCACCCCAAATACTTCCGGTCAGCAGGATGATGCTGGATATAACATAGACTGGTCGTCGCCCAATTTTCTTAGCTAGTGGGTTGAATATGAATAATGAGATTCCGATCAACAGGATTACCCAAGCCGTCGCTTGTGAGAGCGTGTTGACTGTTATGTCAAGCGCCGCAGCAATCTCAACAAAGCCCGGAGAGAGCATTGGACCATACGCGCCTACAACGCCGGCAGACAAGCCAACGATGACCAATATAAGATCTTTGCGCCATGTCGGCCACTATCGTATTATCAATACTTGACTTTCGGGTTTCTTACTGGCTGGGAAACTCACGTTTAGGGGGTCGTTGGGAGAATCGGTTGGCTGAGGAGCTAATATGATATGCGAGTGTCTGCCGGTACCGTGTTTGAGCAAATCTCGGGAGACATTTCGATACTCTTCTGGTACATCAGATTGATCGGCGAGTATTACTAAAATTCGATCAGCACGTGTCTTATCATCACTGGCACTTCAACGCGTCGACATACTTGTGCCAGGAACGCGGCTCATATGCTTATCCTCCAGTATACCCCAAGGCATCGTGACGATTGAATCTGACGCGAATAAGAAGCACAGCAATATCTAACGCTCCGCGAAGATGGTCGGCGTTTCGAACGCGTCTATAAGGGAGTCCAAGGATAGAAATACATCTGATAGTTGGAGGATGATCTTGATACATAAGCACTGACTATTCCTCATACTCCTCACGGCAACCATGGTTGCGCCGCCAGGATAGGCAAGGGTTTCAAAATGACGGTGTTGCCTATGCATGGGAGGGTAGCATTGTACCGCGTTCCATCGCCGACCACAGCAAATCAAGCACAGATCTACAGGGTCTCCGCACGATCTATCCCTGCTTGACAGAAAACTCCGCGTCCGTGAAACTTGGGGAAACGGATATCCCACGGGGTCCCCGCTGAGACTAAACAAAAGGAGTAGCCAGTCAAAGGCTTAGATATTCTACCTAACCTGATGGACACTCAATTGACTGCTACTAACTAGTAAAGAATGGATTGAGGCGCACTAGTATGTCATGGGATGGCTGCTTCGATCCTTACTTTTCCAGCTTCCTATACCTCGGTCAAGCGACTACCGTCGCGATGTAACTGCCGACAATCCTTCACGGCCTGGATGCGGGGAACCATTGGCTCTAATATGGTTAGGTTCGAGGAGAAAAAAGTAGGTAGCCTCGCACCTCCACCATGGGAGATGCAGCAATGAACGAGTAGAAGAACATGTGCCGCCCGGGTCATCATGGGGAGGAGGAGAGGGGGGTTACCAAGCTTGCAGAATTGGAGTAGTAGAAGAATCCAGCCCAGCCTAGTTTACTTGCTTGGTTGAACTCCCGAGGCCAACTCAGCACGACGCGCTTTACGATAATCAACCAGAACTAGATCCCGAGATAGAAGACATAAAAAAAGTCGATAGACGCGGTTACGCAAGATAAAGCAGCAGCAGCAGCAAAGATGGCCGAGTCACAGCAGCCCGCGAAAACGGGCATCAAGGTAATAGTGGTGGGCACGGGGTTTGCGGGTCTGACAGCAGCGATCGAGTGCCACCGCAAGGGCCACGACGTCCTGGTCCTAGAGAAGTTCCCCGAGCTCAAGCTTCTCGGCGACATCATCTCGTTCGGGCCCAACTCGTCGCGGTTGTTCCGCCGATGGCCAGGGGTCGCCGAGAAGCTGGAGCCGCTGAGCATGCGGGCGGACGCCATCACGCTGAAGTCGTGGAAGGGCGAGACCCTGTTCACACAGTACTGGGAGGGCGAGGACAAGGAGTTCGGGATCCGATTCGACGGCCATCGCGGCGAGTTCCACGAGATCGTTTATAACCACGCGAAGGAGATCGGTGTGAACATCCGACTGGGCGCGCGGGTTGAGGACTACTTCGAGGATGATGCGCAGGCCGGTGTGGTTCTTGACAGTGGCGAGAGGATCACGGCTGATGTAGTTGTCGCCGCGGAGGGCGTGCGGAGTAAAGGCCGGAAAATCGTGCTCGGGTTCGAGGACGCGCCTAAGCCGTCTGGGTACGCCGTGTATCGAAGCTGGTTCAGCGCCGACGAGATCGCCAAGGACCCCGACACCAAATTCTTCACCGAGGGAGGCGACAAGCACGTCGCGTGGCTGGGCCCGGATGTCCACTTCATCGCGGCGTGCATGAAGAACGGCAAGGACTTCTCGTGGGTGTGCACGCACAAGGACGAAGCGGACATCGAGGAGAGCTGGCAGCTGTCGGCGCCGCTGTCGGACGCACGCAAGGTGCTCGAGGGCTGGGACCCGATCGTCCAGAAGATCCTGGACAAGACGCCGTCGCCGCTGATCGACTGGAAGCTCGTCTACCGCGACCCGCTGCCGACGTGGATCTCGAAGCGCCGACGCATCGCGCTGGTCGGTGACGCGGCGCACCCGTTCCTGCCGACGTCGATCCAGGGCGCCTCGCAGGCGATGGAGGACGGCGTGACGATCGCCGTGTGCCTGCGCGAGAGCGGCGGCGGCGGACCAGCTAACGTGCAGGAGGCGGTGGCGGCGTTCGAGGCGATCCGGTACGAGCGCGTCAAGTCGGCGCAGAAGACGGGCGAGCAGACCCGCGACATCTGGCACAAGGCCGACTTCGACGCGGCCAGGAAGAACCCCGAGAGCATGCGCCTGCGACGCGAGGCCTGGCTCCTGGGCTTCGACGCCGAGGCGTACGCCGCGCAGAACTACGCGCGCACCGTCGAGGTCCTGCGGCGCACCGGGCTGGACGATATTTCAGAAGCGCGGAAGTTGCATGTCCCCGAGACTACTGAGGGGTACCTGGAGTACGCTACGAAGACGGGGATGGAGTCGCTTTCTGCTGCGGCGCATGCTGCTGCTGGGACGGTTATTACGTAGGTAGACTAGAGAGTCATACATTAGGTACATATATAGGTGGGTAGGTGGGTAGGTAAGCATCACATAGAGAGAGAAGAAAGAAAGAAAGACTTTGAAGTTGAAGATGATAGTATATTATGGTGTACCACTTCTATGTAAAATGTAAAATGAAATATGAGGAGCTACAGTAATCCCTCGTAGTTTTGCCTCCAAATTGAACTAATTATTGATAACCCGGAACGCCTCCTATGATGATGCTGTCGTGATGATATCGAATGCAACCCCTTATCTAGCTTATGGTAGATGTGTGTGTGTGTGTGTGTGTATGGGGATAATATGTACAAGTTGCGTTCGTCGTGATGATAGATGAATGAATAGGTATTTGTTTATATGTCGTAGTAACAAAGGGGAGATTGCGAATCGGGGATTCAGAATTGACCGACGTGGCCGTCGATGAGCGCCTTGGACAGGAAGGGCCATGACAGGAAGGTGCCCATGAAGGGGAAGTATCTGAAGAGCAGCCATAATGTTAGTCAACTTGATTGTGTTGGACTTTGATGAGAGGGATAGATGGATGGATAGATGGATATAAACTTACACCGTGGCAACGCCGGCACGGGCTCGGAGGATGCGGCCCCAGTCGGCGCGCTGAGACGGGACTGAGGGAAGAGCCTCGGTCGGTCCCTCGACGATCCTGGCGGATTGTCGTAGTCCCTTGAAGGCTTGTCGCATGATAGCGGAGAGGGGAGCTTGAGCTCGGGTTGCGATGGCGGCCGACATTTTTAATTTTGATTTTTAGGGGGAGTTGTTGTTTAGATAGATGTCTAATAGAATGAGACGAGATGATTTTTGTGTCTAACAAGACAAGTTGTCGAAGTAGATATTTTTAAGGGGTGTTTATAATCGGTGAAAGAGTTGCGATGTCTATTGCTCTAGAAGAACACTGTAGAGAGGAGAGAAGATCTTTGATATGAAGATGAGTGAAGATGTCTATGTTGCTGTGATGATGCTACAATATATTTTTTCTATCACCAGAAGCATGCAGCTCATGGGGTTCTCTTATACTAGCTAGCTACATCTAACAATCGTCCAAGAACAATCCATATTGGGCGCACCCGGCAATCCGTCATCCCAATAACCAGATCAACCACGCAGAACCAAGTTCTAGATACCTGCTGAACATACGAGACGAGGACCTCGCCGAGGGTTTAGCGGCGAATCCAGCGGCGTGGTTCTGCTGCTTGCTGACAGCGGGTTTCGGGCTGGGCCATGACGGCGGGCGGTATGGTGCGCGCGTGTCAAAATTTTACCCTTTTTCTGCCCTATTCCGTATGAACGCGCGGGCTATATCTGGTGAGCCTTGGGGTCGTGTCACGCCATGCGGCTATTCCAAACCCCAGAATTGTCCAGTCTGGGTGCTGTTAGTAGTGCTAATCATAGGGGCGGGTGAACGGCGGCGAAAAGGGATCGGAGATGAATACTAAGGAAATCAGGCCTCTTCGTGACTGCTTATGGCATTCTGGCCTGCTGCGTCGTTCGATGCGGAGCGTAGAGTGGTGTGATCGGAATCGCCCGATGGATTTTGGGTCGTGGCTGATGAAGATCAGCGGGTCTTTGCGATGTCAGCAGGATTCTATTGGGTCTGGATTGACGCACGTGATTTTGTATTTGTTTCTGTTTCTTTCAATTCAGTTCACGATGTTTCTGTTTCATTTTTATTTTTATCTATTATTATCCATTAACCTATATTGCAGTAAATGTTCCTAGTCATATATTTGTAGTGCGGTGTCCCTTCATCTGTGAAAAATCTCATTTTTGGTCTTTTTCGGTACATTTGGAAAGCGGTTCTCGTCGTTTGAAATATTATGTCAAGCGACGATATTCTGAGTTGGGTTAAATCGAAACCAAACGAAAGTCTAGACCGCCTAGACTCCAATACCAATCCTGCGCAGATCAAATCGCCTCTGAACTCGAGCACACATTCATGAACGAGCAACAATTCTCCTGAGAATCTGTCTTATCTCCAGCGAGCTGGTTGGTATTAATATGCCATACTCGCTTACCTACTCTGCAATATCTTAAAGGAATAATAAGGCCGAACCTGATGTGACGTCGTCGGTGGACGGCTTATGGAGGATCGCATGAAGCACAAACCTTAACCTGTAAAATCCATGGAAAGGAATGTAATCAATGGGAACGTTCCATCACCTGCCCTATATTCCTATCCTTGAAGCCATGCGAAAAGAGTCCAAGGAGTTCTAGACCTCAGGTACCGTCTTGGAATTATTGCCCTTTGCGATGCGTACCCTATTGTTCAAGTCCCTGGATGCCGAGTTACAGCCAGCTGGAAATGTTAGCGCATAATCCGCCGTTACGGTACCACACTGCGGCTATCAGCAATAGCGAAACTTCATAACCAGATACCATCATCACCTTCTTAAATAAGAATGGTTACCGCTTTGCTTGAATAACCTCTACTTAAATTCGGCACTCCTGTTTTTGACCGGAAAGCCTTAAAGACCCCACTATACCCAGGTGTTGGGGTGAGCGAAGGGTCTCTAGTGCCAAATCCGGGTGACAATTGGACCTTGCATGCGGCAACCCCTTAGCTAGCAAGCTTCGTGATGGCTTCGTTACCGTTGCTAGAACTCTTCCAGATGAGAGGGGCCGAGGATGGTAGTACGGTGTTCCTAGGCATGTGGCATCTCGCTTCTCGGGGTAGCGATGATATGACTGCGTTGTAATACCTGAGGAGTTAAGCGGCGCCTATAATAACTGTGAGATGGCCGAGTAAATCTCCAAATTCAAGTTGTGGCATGCTTCAGATGCGGACTGATTTATCATAATTATCATGTTCTTCTCCAAGACTCTCCTCGCAGCACTCGCCGTGGTAGGGCTGGCGTCGGCCGCCCCGACCCACCTTGCAAAGCGCCTACCGGGCCGCGTTGTCAAGGCCGCCGATCCGGTGGTGATCGATGCCAATTCCGAATATGTCAGGGTCAGCTTCATGAATGACGGCAGCCTGATCGGCGGTTACGTCGCCAGGGATGGCACCCAGAATGTCTTGCGCGTGGTGAAATCTACCAATGGCGGCTCGTCGTGGGAACACCTCGGCGAGGTGTTCCGCGGGGAGATTGCAACCCACGACATCAACAATGCGATGCCGCTTCAGCTTCCCAACGGCCGCATTCTGTACGCATACCGGAATCACGACCGGACGGGTGCCGATTGGCATTATACTTACTTCCGCATCTCCGTTTCATACTCGGACGACGGTGGTAAGACATTCAAGTACCTGTCTACTGTCGAGGAGCATGTCCCATCTGGTGTCAACGGTGTATGGGAGCCTTTCTTGCGCATCGCGAGAGATGGGTCGCTGCAGTGCTACTATTCCGCCGAAAACAGCGCAGGCGATCAAGATAACTTCATGAAGTATTCCAAGGACGGTGGTTCGACTTGGTCCCACTGGATTGCTGTCTCAGGAGGAGACCGCAATTCGCGTGACGGCATGGTTGGCGTTGCACCTATCGACAATAACGGAAAATTAATGTAAGTCCCATCGTATATCTTCCACAGGCCCCGCCGCAGACATAATGCAGACATAACGCTTACATCTCATAGTGCCGTATTCGAGAACACCGAAAATGGCCCCTTCTCCGTAGACTATGTCATTTCGCACGACGACGGCTTGTCCTGGGGCGAGCGCAAGAGGTTGTACACGGCGAGGAACGGTAAGCTGGCCGGCGCACCTCAGGTGTACAACGTGTGGGGTACACTGGTTGCTAGCTTCATGACAAACGAGGACGTCGACGGGACCAGCGGATATGACGGCGCACAGATGAAGGTCATCACAAGCGTGGACGGCGGCGCCACGTGGTCCGGTAGCGTTGTTACCGGCGAAGCTGCATCGCATTGGCCCGGTATATTCAACCGTGATGCGACCCACTTCCTGGCCTTGTACTCGAAAGATGGACTCGGGGCCGTGAGTCAGTTGTATGAGCTTCAGAACTAGCTTCTTGTCCAAGCAAGGAGCTCATTTCAGTTGGTTGGTTCCTAGAGACTCGTCTTGTGGGGGTTAAGAATGGATTTCATTTTGGTGCTTGATATTAGTTGTACATAGTTCCTTTCGCTTGTATATATTCTTCATATTTTCCATTTCATACATATTATGTACGAGTAGGCATTCGAAGAAATCTTCAACAATGTCTCTCTGTTTGGAATAAACTGGTAGGTAAGTTGGACACAATTTCGTGGTGGGAGAGAACGACAAAGGTTGGTAAGCGACTTGAGGGTAACGACTTTGCAGACACTCGACGCTCTGAATTTCTGGTATAGCTTCCAAGGTAGGTAACTAACAAGTTTACCTCTAATACCTACATTATGGGGTGAGGGGGGTATTTTGACATCATGTCACCAATGATAACCCTAACCAATTTCGTGTTTAATCAGACAGTATAACACATTGATGTCTACTCTAATAGGCTATTAGCGTTGTTATTATGGTTCCTTAAGGTCAGTATATCGCCCCTGCTATACTGGCTATTCTAGTTCTAATTGCCCTCCGGTTAGGGCAACTACCATTTACCAGTATTACCAAATCGATCTATGTCAGGCTGGTAACCATGTCAGGGCCTGACATGATGTCCAGGGCCAGGAAGGTAGGTATAAGGAAAAAAAGGAATCAATCGCACAATTGAATATAGGACCTTTGCAGGTCTATATAATCAATCAATCAATCACATGGAAAAGTCAAATCAAGTCAGTCAAATTACAATTGAACAGTCACATTAGAATTACGAAGACTACGCATCACCACTACACTACAAGGGCTACGATCACGAGATTACTAAGGTATATTTGGCTGTTGGGCTATATAAGGATAATACAGGTCCCTATACCTACTCCAGGAGTCCTGGTCCTGACATGATATCCTGGTCCTGACATGATGACCTGGCCCTGACATGGTAGCTACACCAGGAAAGTACGATGAGATAGATTGAATTGCAACAGCCTTTCCAGCTTGGATTACCTGCACTGGCGCCAGGATGAATACAGTAGTAATAGGGTTCGTCTAGCAACCATAGAAGCAACGCTGTCCACTGCTGGTAAGCCTGTCAAAACGTGGTAATTAAATCAGTATCTGGATGTGGTTGCTGCAATCATGTCAAAAAACCCCCCCCTCCCGCTAATGTATGTGTAAGTGTTCTGCAATATTCGAATTACCTTATTGTAGAGTGTCTAAACTTGGGGCGCAAAGCTTATATCTGGACCCACAGTACACATTTTTTAATTTGATGTGCTAAGTCGTCGTCTACCCCTGGTAATATAAGAGCGAATTGCTATCGAATGGCAATAGTTGCATCGGTTGGAAAGTGCATGTAAGTAGTGCGGAAATTGCGCTAAGCATGGCCTACCAACAGCCGTAGAGCCATGTAAACGTTGGAGAACGTAACGGCTATGAGAGGCAACTAGAGGTTAGGTAGGTAGGTAATTACCTCTTTAAGATTCTTGCATTGAAATATGGGTATGGAAGGATGTATGTGTTGGAAAACTTTGAAGGTAGATAGGTGCTTCCATGTAAGCGCTCAGCGGACTTAACGAGTGACGATCTTCATGGTTGATGTCAAGAATCCTCAAATCAACTTGATATCCTTCCATTTCAGCAATAGCCCAGATTTAGCATCAAGTGCTATTTGCCACATATGAGCAAAATAACTGTAGCCATCTGGTTACTAAATAGGCACCTAGCCAATATGCAGTTTAATTCTTTTGGTACCTGTTACGCAGATCAGACATAAAGTTGATTGCCTTACCAATTGAGTATATCGTATATGGTCACAACCTGTACGGAAAATCGATGCATGCACGCACGTCGACACGCTCTTGAATGTTAAGACTTTGGACATAGTAGAAAGTAAAAGGCTAATCGTTTAAACGTTGGTAAGTGCTCAACGCATGCCCGTTCTAGAATTTGACATACAGGCCTTTTAATCTCGGTTGGATCCACGACTCGGGTTATGCTTTCTGTCTCAGATTAAATTCGCAAATAGCCAATGAGGAGTATGAGTCACGTAAAAAGCATTTTCATTACAATTAAGTTTTTAAGAAAGCAGTAAGGCTTGCGGTACATACGCAAATAGGGATGAAGTCATCGGTTACCTACTTCCTGCGAGGAGCCAAATAAGGGTAGGTACTGCCGCCTAAATAATAGTCCGACACCCGACTCCACACTGTTACTTCACCAGCTAGCTGGGATAATTAAATGCACAGACCACTCACTCATTTATTGCCCAAGTGCTGCCTACCACTGCTAGCAATTTCATCCTCGACGCGCCTACCATCAACTGCTCAACTATCTGAATTACCACTTCGTTGCTGCATCAAGATCGAAAACGCGTTGCTCCAAGATTTCCATTTCTATGGATATCAATGGCACTATGGAATTTGCATCATAATTCATGGACTATTCACATTCTGCATCTTGTAACTGTCGACCGGCGCGCCCTTGTCCATTCCGGTATTTAGTCTCATCAACTAGGCTGGTCTCCGGATGATGACGAAGAAGCCTTGCAACTATATCAGTTTGAAGTCGTAGGGATCATAGTTTCTGTTGGTATGTTGTATACTGTCTCATTTATCATAACCTCCCTTTTTTTTGCTTGCTACTAGGCTGGTCTATGATGATGGCAACTGGTAAAAGGTCCGACTGCGTTCATGGGACTTCTGGTTTCGAATCTTATAGTTCGCCTCAAATCCAGTCGAGTTTTCCATGCGAAAACGCGTCTGTGAGCCTTTCAACCTCTCATAATATTTCGGACTTGCCACATTCAACCTATTGACTTGTTCAATATGATTGATGTTGATGAAGGCAAAGAAAGTTGTACGCACACGATGCTGCATGTTCCGCTTTATGGAGCCTGGCTTTGCATTGCCACCATGAGGCTGGGCCAAAGGCTGCGGTGGATACGGATGTCAACAGATTTCTGGTGGCAATCTTAAGCGAATCTCGAGATTCGAAGCCGCTGTAACCTGCAGGCTGACGACTTAAAAATGAAACTGAAAAGATCTGAGACCAACAGCCCTATTTTACATTTTGCCGCTAATAATATAATGTCATTGTCTGTTAACGCCTTGCTGACATTGTCTACAGAACCTCCTTTCCCCATTTTCTTTCGCATATATGTATAGATTGAATAGGCGACTTGTTGGTACCTGACGCTGGTAAGCGATCACGGTGGCATTCTGAATTAATTCAAGTATATTTAAGAATTTTTCCGACGAGCGGCCTTGTGGAGTGTACATTTGCTGGTTGATTGGCAACCCTTCTGCCTCTTATTTTCTATTGTTGATTCTGCTCAGCCGTCTCAGTGAGTAGCCCATATTCATCTTAAATCATACCTAATCCTCTTCACCGTACATCACCTTCAAAGCTCATTTTAATACATTTCTCATTACCTGCTTCTTCAGTCCCTCAGCTGGCTTTGGCAATCAATCGCAACAGATTTCTCCATGCGCATTGTCTCCAACCAGCTCTATCATTGCATATAGCATTGACTCCTTGCAATAGGTAGTCCACAGTATATTTACTAGGTGTCTCCGTTGTCAAAGGCAACTGTGGATAAGATGACACCATTCTGGCAATTTTCAAAGTCGAGAACCCAGGCGTCGCATTGTCGTCATCGCATGTCCTCGCGGCTGTTATCGTATTGGGACTTGACAAAACCTCCTTCCCCTGGAATCCCTTAGAACCAAGTGGATTGGCTCTTGGGCCCTGTTATGAGCTATGGATTATAACAGAAACATCTTGAAGAGATGTCAGTTCCAAGAATGTAACGCTACTATCCTACTTGGTGGTCCCTTTTGCGCTCTGCATACACACTTACGTAAGCCGACGGCCATCACAATGCCTGGCTATAATTCTGAACAGCGTTCTTTCGCTGACGGCAGTTCCTCGCAACTGCCCTCGTTACAAGCTGGGGGTGGTTCATTCACCACGGCCCCACAAGAAGGAAGGACTGGCAACGCCACTGCCGTGAAAGCTCCCCTTAGTTCACCGAGCTCGACAAGCGACAAAAAACAACTTCCCGCTCAACACACAGCACGGAAAACTATCGGCGCCTCTTCCAAATCTAAGAACCAGACTCCAACAACGCCGCACATCGTTAGTGAGGCTGACACCACGTCAACAATGGATTATAACCCTTTTAACAATACTACTCAGCGTTGGCGACCATCTAGGAGACAGCAACTTCCGCTTTCGAGAGGGAGTAAGGATGGATTATTACGCCAAGAAGCATCTTCAACTACCGAAAAGACCCATGCGACTGCCAACCTTGGATCTGCTCTACCTCCCGACTTTTCTCTCCGCCCGAACAAGGCCAAGCCAACCTCCCAGGAAGCAACAACCAAGGAACCAAAGCCCAAATTACGCGAGGACCTAAGTTATCCTACCACCGAGCCTCCTTTTCGAGATGTGTCACGCAACCCACAAGTTCCATTTGGAAATCGCAGTAATAGCAGTGCTAGTAGTGATAGCAGTGGTAGCAGTGGTAGCAGCTACTTTCCACCTATTCCTGTTGAAGTCATCGATCTTACTGGGGACGATGACCCACAGCCAAGAACTCTGTATACTACCTCGGATAGCCTGCATATCAAGACACACGAGGAACAGGCCGGTTATGCCCAAAACGCCCGTGCCAGCACTAATCAGGTAAAGTCTACTCTGCAGCATGGAGGAAAATCGATCGAAGCGCACAGTCCTGCTAGTGGAGGTGCGAATAGATCTACAGGATCCGCGGAAGGTCCAGTCCGAACCGAGCAACTTCGTACCCCCAAGGGGAACTCGAACTTGACGTCGAGTCTACTTTCGAAGAATACTCAAAACATCGGTGTGGCGGCAGCGACCAGGAAGCCAACCCCGCAAGGATTATCCCAGCCTTCGCAGACCCAGTTCATCGCTCACAACCAGAAACCACAACGATTCGAAACATCTAGTGCGAATTATGGAAGGGCTTTTGAGCAGCCTGGAGAACAAAATCGAGGTACTGGTTCGATGGCGAGCATCGCGCAAAACTCTCTAGGTTTAATGGATGTTGGCCCTTCCTCCTCAGCAAGGTCCGCTTCGATCCCTAGAGCGGGTTCGAGCACGCCTAGTACGGGTAGAGGGCGTTCTCAGCCGAATTCTACGTCTAGTTCACGAACAATGGGAGCAGAGCGTGAGATACCCGAAGGTTCAGGATCAAATTCAAGAAATATTAGTCGTGCATCGTTAGATAGCCAACATTTCAACTCGGACGCGTCAGCTTCCAGACCAGAGCCTCGAACCATTGCTGGTTCAAAGCGCCGACATAGTAGTAGAGAAGAGCCGGATCCCACGCAACTCGTCCCCGACAGTCGAACAATCCAATCGTCTATTTCTAGGAAGCGACGCATAAGCGTCGCAGAGGCGATCGTCCAACCAGCCGTGTTACCCCAGGAGGTAAAGAGTCGCAATGATACCGGAGGCCCCAACGATGAAGTGAAGAGTGTGTCGAGTCTCGAGGCTACACTCCAGACCGCTGCATCTCAGAGTCAAAACCGGAAAGTTTTGACACCGGAGGAGAGACGCCAGGCCTTGGTGTCGAAACACGATCCCGCTAAGTTCGACTCCTATATTTATGGAAAGATGAACGAGCCTTTTCGACCCGATTCCACGTCATATGACATGCCTGAGTGGCGACAGCCCCCTCGCCCGACTCGCCCTGCAGAAGTCTTTGCGCATATTGACCCGCGCATACATTGGAACCATTCTCGCACGGACGAGTGGCACCGAGAGAAGCAGAAAGAAATCCGCGAACGAGGCAATAAGAAAAGTAACTTCGGCCGAGCTGCAGCTCGTTCGGCAGAACGAAAGAGACAGGAGAGGAAGAGCGATAGCGCACCAATCGTCGACTTACCAGAGCGTGTGCGGACGAACCCCCAATGGATGGCTGCACTTGAAGAGATGCAGGAAATGGAGGAAGCATCTCGCGCACACAAGCGCAAGGAGAAACTAGAGAAGTTAAAGAAGAAAGGAGGAATTTAATGGTCGCCTCATCTCCTAGACACTTGCATGCATTAATTGCTATCGTCTTTCCATCTTGTGTTAAGTTAAGCAGGATGAACTGAATTAGGATCACACACGTTGCGTTAGGTTTAGTAGGTAGATAGATAGTGCGTCTGCTTTGAACCCAATAAAACATTGAAACCCCTATTCGTCCTGTTAGACATGTAATTCCGTATTTATTTTGAATGCTCATGGCTTGAATCATTCCCATTGATAGGTGGTTAGGTACATGCCTTGCTCTACATACCATTCATACAAGATAGGGGCACTAATGGGCCAATGAAGCAGCACTCTAAAGGCGGTTGGTATTTATATCCAACAAACACCAAAACTGTCACATACGACCACATCCATCGGAAAATTCGGGATCCCGTCCGCTCTCCCATAGACAAGCCGGTGAGAGGAATACCAGGTGTTGTATGTTTTTTTTTTCTTTTTCTTTCCAATTTTTATTTAGTTTTTGCTTTTTTCTCTCTATTCATATTCCTTGAGATCGGATGGCTTTTTTTTTTTTTTTTGCTCTCGATGCTTACGATGTTACGAAATAAACGAAGAGAGAAATGTTGTAGATTCTATAGATATGTAGATACCCGTGCGGTACCCCCTTAACACCCCTTTACTGGTTATGCGGTGTTGCTATCCTTGCGACTAGAGTGGTAACTATAACTGAGTTCGATGTGTCCAAGTGTGTCTACTTAAAATTATTGTGGATGAATCTGGAAGTATTCTACAAGTCATCATTTTGAATTGAACCTCCAAGTGCTTGCTTATATTCATAATTCATTTTTATTCTTTCAACTCTCTATATATGTAACACGACTGAAATTTTTATATATCCTGCCGCCATAAGCGCCTGCCTCTCCAAGAGATTTTGCGGAATAAATAAGACATATCTATCAAATAAATAGGCCAGGTAATCAGTCAATCATGTCTGAGGTACATATGGTAAAGAGGTACCTAAGGTGAGATGCAGTATGTACTACGTATTTCAGATTCATGATTGGCTAGAGAGCAAATTCAAAGCACTTCCAGCCAATATAAAGCCAGCCTGGTCCTTGCTAACAGCATGCTTGGTCTTGACAAGCAGCTCCTCGCCGGTCTTGTGCTTGGTCACCCTGAGGGCGACCTCGCCCCTGCCGCCGTTCTGGAGCATCTCGTAGAGTCCGACGGTGGCGACCTCGTCGCCGGCGCTGATCCTGTCGTAGTCGGCCTCGTCGGCGAAGGTGAGCGGGACGACGCCTTGCTTCTTGAGGTTGGTCTCGTGGATGCGCGCGAAGCTCTTGCAGAGCACGACGCGCGCGCCGAGGTACCGGGGCTGCAGGGCCGCGTGCTCGCGCGCGCTGCCCTCGCCGTAGTTGTGCTCCGCGACCACCAGCCACGGCTGGTTGGCCTGCCGCCAGCGCTTGCCGAGCTCGGGGATCGTGTGCTTGGAGCCGTCGAGGTCGTAGGCCACGTTGACCTCGCCCGTCTCGGCGTTTATGGCCGTGTTCAGCGTGTTTTCGCTGATGTTCGGTAGGTGGCCCTTGTACTTGAGCCAGGGGCCGGCGGCTGAGATGGTATCGGTTGTGCACTTGCCGGTGACCTTGACCAATACACGGAGACCGGAGAGATCGGAGGCGGGGAAGGGTTCGAAGGGTTCAAGGAGGGCGAGTCGCTCGGAGGTGGGTGCGATGGCTACGTTGATGGACGGGTCGGGAGCTTGAGTAAGAACTTGGAATTCCTTGCGTGCCGCCTCGAAGGGCTGGGACGGAATCTCGAGACCGGAAGGAGGTGTGAATCGGAATTCCTTGCCGGATGGGGTGGGAAGGGAGTCAGTCATGGGGTTAAAGGTTGTGGTGCCGGCGAAAGCCATAGCAGTGACGATTTCGGGTGATGCGAGGAAGTTCATGGTATCGGGGTTGCCGTCGTTGCGGCCACGGAAGTTTCGGTTGTATGATGTGAAAATGGCATTAGGGGTTCCCTTTTCAACGCCGTCATGTCGTTTCCACTGACCAATGCAGGGTCCACAGGCGTTTGAAAGCACAGTACCACCGGCTTCCTTGAACGTATCCAAAGGACCGTCTCGTCTTAATGTTTCTCTAATCTGGTCGCTTCCTGGCGTCACATAGAAGTCGGATGCCGGCTTGAGACCAGCTTCTCTCGCTTCACGAACCATACCTTCTACACGCGTCATGTCCTCGTACGAGCTGTTTGTGCAGCTGCCGATAAGACCAGCCGAGAGCTTATCCGGCCAGTTCTGCTCCTGGACGGTCTGCTTAAATTCGGACAAGGGAGTGGATAGATCGGGAGTGAAAGGCCCGTTGATATGGGGTTCTAATTGGGATAAATCGATGGATATAACTTCGTCATACTTGGCATCTGAATCAGCTTTGAGTTGGACTATATCGGAAAACTTCTTGGCCTCGGCAGCTACATCGTGTCGATGTGTCGCCTCAAGATACCGGACGTGAGCCGGTCCGAAGGGGAAAATCGATGTCGTTGCGCCAACCTCGGCTCCCATATTTGTGATAGTCGCTTTACCCGTGCAGCTGAGCGTTTCAACACCGGGTCCGAAGTACTCGATGATAAAACCAGTACCGCCACGGACGGTAAGTTGCCCAGCGAGGTTCAAGATAACATCCTTGGGAGATGCCCATCCGTTTAGCTTGCCCTTCAACTCTACACCTAGAATTCGGGGCGCCTTTAATTCCCAGGGTGCACCAACAAGGGCTTCGACAGCATCAGCACCACCAACACCGATGGCTATTGTGCAAAGACCTCCGGCGTTGGGAGTGTGACTGTCAGTGCCAAGCATCATCAGACCGGGGGCGGCGTAGTTTTCCAGTACGCTCTGGTGGATGATACCAGCGCCAGGAGGCCAAAACTCGATACCGTATTTTTTCGCTGCAGACTCCAAGAAGTCGAATACTTCCTGGTTCATCTTGATTCCTGACTCCAAATCGGATTTTGCACCTCGTTCTCCCACAATCAAGTGGTCGCAGTGTATGCTAGCAGGGATCGCGGTCGACGGTAGGTTACATGTCATAAACTGTAGAAGAGCCATCTGGGCGGAGGCATCTTGCATAGCCACTCGATCGGGCTTCAGCTTGAGGTTTGCTGTTCCTCGAATGTTACGTCCGCCATTCGTGTTTGTCAAGAGGGATTCTTCGACGTTGTCTAAATGACTGTAAAGAATCTTCTCAGCCAGGGTGAGGGCAGTGCCCTTTCCGAGCACTTCCTTGACCTTCTCATAGTTCCTGACTAGCTTGAGGTAGGGCGGTATTCGCGGGTTTGTGTTATCGAATGTGGGCGTCGCAAACGATCGTGATCTTGGGAGGCGTGCTTGGCGACTTCGAGCCAGAAATCCCTATTATTTGGTGTTAATTAAATGATTCGAATTAGTAGATTGATTATACGTACCTGAATATTCGTGCCTGGGCGGCACATGAGATTAGCTACCCTCATCCTTCACAATTGGCATCGCAGAAAGACAATTAGAAATTCTTCGATGCGAAAGAAAAAAAAAGGTTCAAAATTCAAAGCGATAATTGACAATTCGGCGATTTTGATTGGTCCAACCAAAAATCTTGCTGCGATGCCGGAGGGGTGGAAGGTGTGGGTCCCTGAAAATCTGGGGTGCAGACTCGCAGACTCGATGGTGTAATCCATTGTACCTATGTACCTTTTGGTGACACCTGCCCCTCCTATTTTCAAACTGTTCATAATTCTTCCCCTTATTTTCTTCATCAAGAATTTAATTGACCGCACCTGTATGGACTGTCTACTTTATACAGGTACTATGACTATCTTGATAGACAATGGTAGTGTACTACTGAATTATGATGTATGCCCAAGGTATGCATAACTTATATATGTGAAGATTTCAAACTGGTGATGTTGACTTACGTGTCAAAACAACCTAGAAAATATTAATATGGGACAATGCCGAGGTACTGCAAAGGCCATGAGCATGAGGTCTGACGAGAGCGTTACCAGGACTCCTACGCATAGCCCCATAGCCACGTGCTGTGATGCTTCATGGGGACTGAAAATACTAATCGCTCTTCGGGGTAATAATACCAGCTGGGAAGCAGAAAGCTTACCGAATATATTCCCGGACCTTGGAATATCTCCTCATTATCCTTGCTAAAGACCTCATCTCATAATGCCAAGCTGCTGTTCCCCAGGATGGATTGGGGACGAACCACCGCACGCCATCTCGCATCTCCACCGTCTCCGCAATCTCACCCCCGAATTCTCGTGAATCTGGAAAACTGGACGATTGCCGGATCTCAACCACGTGTGCCGAGACAACGATCTGGGTAGCGTTTGGAGTATAGGCCGATGGAAAGGCCGATGGAAAGGCCGAAGCTTCTCGTCGTGATCTTGTGACTGTGACCCATTCGTGGTGTTGTTTTCACGCTCAGTTCAGTATACACGCCTTGTCGTCCCACTAGCTTTAAGCTACTATTCCTATTCTAATAAATAGGGACGAAGATCCGGATGCTCATCATCAGTCTTCATAGGCTACCTATGGACAAGACCACCCTTCTGGATTCTAGCCATCTGCCAATCACTGCTATCTACGATGGGTTCAAGCAATATGCCTTATAAGGCTTTGCTTGCATTCTTAGCACTTTCAGCATCACCTCTGAGTACTTTCTGCTTTGGGGCTTTAGCTGCACCACCGCAGAATCCTGGCGGAGAACTGACCAAGCGAGAATTAACTCCTGCTTACCGGAATGTGTCATTATGCATCGACGACAGAGTCGATGACCTTCTCCAACGCATGACGCTAGAGGAGAAAGCGGGACAGATGTTCCATGCGATGCTATACCAGGGTCCTAACGGCACTCTGGACGAAGGAAGCGGGGAAGGTCGTCGGAACAGTACCGACTTTATGATCGGAGACCAGTTTCTCACACATTTCAACCTGGTCGGCGTGGTTACAGATGCACGACAGGTGGCCGAGTTCTACAACCGCGTCCAACAACGGGCTCTCGAGACGCGGCTCGGCATCCCTATCACTCTGTCATCCGACCCACGCCATGCCTTTACCGAGAATCTGGGGACCGGTTTCAACTCGGGCCGCTTCTCTCAATGGCCTGAGACTCTAGGGCTGGCTGCGCTGCGAGATGCGAGCTTGGTTCAGAAGTTCGCCGAGATCGCCCGTGCGGAATACCTGGCTATTGGTCTTCGCGCTTCGCTGCATCCGCAAGTCGACTTATCAACAGAGCCCAGATGGGCACGTATCTCTGGTACATTCGGCGAAGATGCCAACCTGACCGCCGAGCTCCTCACAGCATACATTAAAGGGTTTCAGGGCGAGAAACTAGGCCACAACTCTGTCAGTACTGTGACGAAGCATTTCCCTGGAGGCGGCCCAATGCAGAACGGCGAGGATTCTCATTTCGTTTATGGAAAGAATGAAACGTATCCTGGCCATAATCTCAACTATCATCTTATCCCATTTAAAGCGGCTATTGCGGCAGGCGCGCGACAGATCATGCCCTACTACAGTCGCCCAATTGATCTAGAGTACGATCCCGTGGCCTTCTCCTTCAATAAGGGAATTGTAACCGATCTCCTACAGAATGAATTAGGATTCGATGGCATCGTCATAACGGACTGGGGTCTTATTACTGATACCTGGATTTCTGGACAATATATGCCCGCACGAGCCTGGGGTGTCGAATACCTCAGCGAGCTGGAGCGAGCAGCGCGCATCCTAGACGCTGGGTGCGACCAATTCGGCGGTGAGACTCGCCCCGAACTCATTGTTCAACTAGTACAAGAAGGCATCGTAAGTGAAAACCGCCTCGACATCTCAGTACGGAAACTCCTGCGCGAAAAGTTCGTCCTGGGTCTCTTCGATAGTCCCTTCGTCGACCCCGACGCCGCGGCCCGAATCGTAGGAAATGACTACTTCACAAGCCTCGGCAACGAAACCCAGCGCCGCGCTTACACTCTACTCACCAACAAGGACGACATCCTTCCGCTTCGCAACCTTCCGTCCGAGACCAAATTCTACATCGAAGGCTTCAACGCGACGTATCTGCAGAGCCGTAACCTCACCGTGGTGACCAAGCCCGAGGACGCGGATTACGCGCTTCTCCGTCTGGCTGCGCCCTACGAGCCGCGGCCCGGCGGGTTCGAGTCTAGCTTCCACGCTGGCTCGCTCGAGTTTTCGGCCGAGGAGCGCGCGCGCCAAGCTGCTATCTATTCCGCTGTGCCGACCATCGTGGACTTGATGCTCGACAGGCCTGCAGCGGTACCGGAGGTCGCAGATGGAGCCACGGCGCTGCTGGCTAGCTTCGGAAGTAGTTCCGACGCTTTCCTCGATGTGATATTTGGTCTTGCGGAACCTGAGGGGAAGTTGCCGTATGACTTGCCGCGCTCTAATGCTGCTGTTGAGGCTAGTATGGAGGATGTGCCGTTTGACACCAAAGATCCTGTGTTCAGGTTCGGACATGGTTTGAGGTATGCGGATTTGTGTAAGGGTTCGGGGAATGAGACATTGAGTAGGAGGTAGTTATGGGTTTCTCGAAAGATTTAGGATCGTGACCAAGCACTAAGACCTTTATCTTCGGAAATGACCCCCAGGGGGTTAGTTTTACAGTATTAACAGTAAGAAGTAATAATATATATTATATCTGTATAGCCCAAAATCTACTTTGTAATCATGCTTGCTATCATCCACATCTTCACTTTGTCTTAACGGACGTCTAGTTCTGGTTTTCAAAGCTTTGCTTTAGTTCCTAACCTAAGATAGCCAAGCTATAGCTACCTTAAAACCCATAATCATAACTTCCACAATGCTCAGGGCTTAAAGGGGCCGATGATCAACCAGTCTCCTAGGAACTTAACGTGTTTACTCCGTGAAATCGAGCAAGGGGGGCGTACTCCGGTCCGCCTAGCTTGTCCTTTGAGAAGAAAACAATGTTGTCATCATTGCACCTTTGCATAACAGCAAATTTCATCTAATACAGCAACAGTTGTGTTCGTTTTGATGTTTGCACACAGAATATGCAGCTTCTTGACCAAGCTTAGGGAGAAGGCATTTACCCAGGCATACAGACAGGAATCCAGTATTGCATTTTACGGCCAGATAATGGCTATCTAGTAGAGCATTGCCTCACGTCCTTGTAAAATGACAAAGTCGCCTTGCTTGGATCATACGCCACCTCCTATTTCTCAAACACAAACACTAACGATATGAATTCGGTTTTTTTTTTTTTTTTTTAGTTTGACTGGATGCACCCGGTTGTTTTTCGCGACGCAACTTTACCGACTTCATCGCCTATTTTCTCCTCAATGTTTTCCTGGCTGGTTTCTTATTGGAGCAACAACTTCCATGGTCTTTCCGCAAATAGAGGTCTTGATGCCGAATACCAAGTAAAAGAGGCCTGTAAAGATTGCTTGTCTAGCTGCATTTGTAAGTCGCCGCCGATTTTTGTCAGAGTTGATAGCGTTAAAATGTTTGAGTTTGAACGCAACGTAAACTGGTATGCCTAAGGTGTAAAAGAAGATGCCTACCCAGGTCAGGTACCTTGGATATAAAGAGCAGAGGATCGCAACTGCAACTACCTAATCCACCAGCATCCTCAGCCACCAATATCCCTGGACTACCAGATTGTAATAATAATCTTTCCTGGTGGATACAATGGGGTTAAAATGTGTTAGAAATTATTTCAACCACCTTTTCTTACCATTTCGCATTCGGCTCTTATTCCCCCCGGATAGGCCAAGATGTACGACACACCTAGGAGGTAGGTAACTATACTGTGTTTATACCAGAGGTGATACCTTACTTACCTATTCAATTTACTCTAGGCTTTTCCATCACGGCTTCTTCGTCGATACGATGAAGCTTCATAGCAAGTGACAAGAGTTTAGACTTGATTTGAATCGTCTCAGTTTTGTCAATACCTCTCGTCCACAGCGCCACATCAAGAGCGGGCCATTCACTTGGAAAGATGAGACCGCCGCCTTCAGAGAGCCTACTAAGCTAGTATTGAGTGAAGCCTTCAATCGATTGCAAAACCATTCACTGCTGTTCAATTCACAAGCTTCCTAGTGAAGCCACACCAAACCTCACGATATGGCTTCACTCACGCAATTATACTCTTGCTTGTCAATGGGCAGCGAGAGGAATTCTATTCACATCAATCCATACTTGCATATCTTTTTATATATAATTTGCCTGCCAAAATGCTACTTCGCTTTTCTCTTACTCTTCTCCCCATTCCAATCGTTGCTTCGATATCTCTTTTGGTTATAGTGCACATTACAGTACTATCACTCCTCCTGAACACTCGACGTGCCGAAGAGGACCCTGGGATCCAAGAGTGAGACGAGGTCAATAGCAACGACCAATATACAGCCGGTCCAAACAGCATATCAAAGCTGTAATCCATAATGTCGTCCTGCAAGGTTAGTAGTCTCAGACGTGTATACTCGAATCATCTTACTTACGAACTTCTAGGCTCATTGCAACGGAGAGCAATGTGGAGAGGCCTCTGAGACAGGGGCTTACTATGGGTACTGCGCGCGCCACTCTCGTCAGGAGAGGGCACTCTACGCTTATTACAAAGCGAAGAACAGCGAGTACTACCACATGGATAAGTCCCACAAAACACGCCAAAAGGACCATCCGGAAGATATGGTCAAGGCACATACAATTCTCACGGCCGAGATATGTGCCCGAAAGCTCCACGCAGACTGGTATTTCCATAACTCGCCATGTGACGGGCATATGGAATACCTACACTCCCTCCATTACGACCGAGGGACGCTGGAGCGAGCTATGCTCACTTTCGGGTTCAGCATCATGAACGCCAGAGGGGAATTAGACTAGGAAATTGAGAGCCTTCTCTAGAAAGCGATAAAAGAGCTTGACGATAATGACAACGGTATGTTGATACTATGATATTTATAGGTGTAGCTGGACCTAACGTTTGGTAGATACATTATTGGAAGATTTGGTTCCGGATCTCCCGGAAATACAGATGTTTTCATACGAAAAGCCGGGTGCTCTCACACAAAAGATTTCCGAGGAGACAACAAGGGCAAATATTATTTGGTGATTGGGATTGCGTTGGATAAAAGAGCAACGCATTATAGACGGTTTCTAGATTCAAAACTCTGGACCAGATTTGGATAGAAGATAGTCTTGGATACATAGAAATTGGATAAGAAAAGATACCTATTTCTCATCTAGGGAGCTACAAGATACAAATATTTCGTACTGAATATGTCCCTATCTAACCCGTGAGCCCTGCTGAAGATTTTGTACGATCTTATAGAGATTGCAATGATAACGCAAGAAGTAGTAGAACGTGAGTATATCTAGCGATTAGGGTGGTAGGCTTAGATCTTCTATGTTCAATATTGTTGATATATGGTACTATACGTCTCCACGATCGCTATTACATGTCGGTAGTCAATTATCGCGATTAAGTCTTAGTTTTAAAGGGGAAATCTGCATGTTTACAAATTTCACTTAATATCTATAAGACTTATGTCGTCGCTGTCTTAACACCATTGGATACTTAAACTACGAAGCCATTATACACCCAGACACGCCTTTCCCCTTTCTATGTTTACTATTAAACTTGCTTGGGTCGTATTGAAGCGTACCCGAACCAGCATACTAGCCCTGTAAAGCCATTTAAAGCCATGTAGACTAGCGCTATTTAGTATACTAAAGACCTGGAACTAATTTGGAACTACGTGTTCGGAATGCCTGTTCAATATCCACCCGTTATCTCCTTAGCTTGTCGTTGGTGATATCGAAACGAGCCTCGCCGGCGCTTATCTCCGGCAATCACATTTCAAACCCGAATTAGTCATGGTGTGTTCCTGAAAATGTCCAATGGTTGAGAATGATAACCTTATGGTATTAATGGGTTAGAAATCACTCTGGCATTACGGACGCAGGAGATGTTCGTATGATTCTTCCGCCACGTGCGCCAGACTTTACCAGGGTAACATCGCCGACGGCTAGGCCCCATCCCAGCAGGATGGTACTCTTATCTTTACCCGCTCCGGACCCTTGAAAATAAACCTGGTAGATGATAGATAGCCGTACTTGAACATGGACTTTTTATGTCGAACGCGAGTCGTGTTCTTCCTAACTTGGGTTCCTTCAGCTTTGTCATCCTTTCTGCGTCGATCAGGACGACTGCCAACTGTTGAACATGTCTATAGAACAGGCAGCAGACGACAAGGTTCCCGAGAAGGATCTTGCCCAAGATTTCACCAAGCCAAGCGATATCGACGATGGTATCGCTGATACCTCTGAAATCGCCCGAGGCACGAAACGGGGTCTGAAGTCTCGACATGCACAGCTCATCGCGCTTGGTGGTACCATCGGCACGGCTCTCTTCGTTGGGAGCGGTCGTACCCTTGCGAAAGGAGGCCCGGGTTTTCTTCTTCTAACTTACGTTCTTATGTCTGGTCTCGTGCTTCTCATTGTTTCGGCTATTACTCAGACATCATCATACCTGTAAGTCTCTACTGGAGTTCCACGTATCGGCTTAGACTGACCACGTCCCAGACCTGTCAAAGGAGCTACTCCTAATTACTTCGCCTCTCGCTATGTTTCGCCATCTCTTGGGTGGTCGATGGGATGGTTTTATTGGTACGCCTTCGTAAGTTGCTCCCTGCGTAGGCTTCATCTGGGCAGTGCTAATGATTCCCTAGGGAATTTTCGTTCCATACGAGCTCACCGCGTCGACTCTTGTCATCGATTTCTGGAACCCGCCGATTAGCCCCGCAGTATGGATCACCATCATGCTTGTCGTCATTGTCGCGCTGAACTTGCTACCCGTTTCTGTCTACGGTGAGACGGAATTCTGGTTTGCTTCGCTTAAGGTCATCACGATCGTCGGCCTGCTTCTTTTGTCTTTCATCCTGTTCTGGTGGGGAGGTCCAGGAAACCCGCGGCTGGGATTCCATTATTGGAATGATCCTGGAGCGATCAACCACTATATCCTAGATGGTCCTGCGGGCTTGGCCGTCAGTTTCTGGAGCACTTTGATTTCGGCACTGCTTCCTGTGCGTATTAGCCTCCGAAACTTCCTATGCAGAAGAATGTTCTAACCTTGGTGCGCTATCTAGTTTTCCTTCGCGCCAGAAATGCTTGTCTTTTGCTGTGGAGAAATGAAGTCGCCGCGACGAAATCTGCCGAAAGCTGCGAAGAGCTTTGTCCTGCGTATCCTAATCTTTTACATCGGTTCCGTTATCGCAATCGGTGTCATATGTCCTTCCAACGACTCGGAATTGAGCAGTGGCGGCCAGGGAGCTGGGTCTTCTCCTTTCGTCCTCGGCATCAAGAGGGCTGGTATCCACGGGCTTGACAGTGTCATCAACGCGGTGATCTTAACCTCTGCTTGGTCTGCTGCTAATGCCTTCATCTACCAATCGAGTAGATCACTGTACTCCATGTCACTTAATGGGGATGCGCCTAAGATATTTTCGAGGTGTACCAAGAAAGGCGTTCCATATGTCGCGGTCATAGGATCGTCCCTTTTCTCGTTGCTGGCCTACCTCAACGTGAACTCCAAATCCGGTGCGGTTTTCGACTGGCTGGTCAATCTGGTAAATACGGCTGCTTTTATCTCTTGGATATGTTGCGCATTCGTAAGTTACTGCCTCCAACTTAACACGCTAGCAGTTACTAACAGACGCACGATAGACCAATGTACGATTCCAAAAAGCCTACCTTGCACAGGGCTTGAACTTGGATGACCTGCCTTTCAAGGCACGACTTCAGCCCTGGGCGTCGTACTTCTGCATCTTCGCCTTTACAGCGCTTTGTCTGATCAATGGCTTTGACGTCTTCTTGCCTGGGTCGTGGTCGGTTTCCTCCTTCTTAAGCGCTTATATCGGGATTCCGATTTTCCTGTGCCTTTACTTCGGCCATAAACTTACCGCTGGGAGATCTGATCCTTGGTGCATCCCATTGAAAGATGTGGATCTATCGACTGGGTTGGATGAGCTGAAGGCGGACGAAGAGCCCGAGGAAGTAAAAACATCGATATGGACGAGATTCAAGATTTTGGTTAGGAAGCATCGAGATTGAGAGTGGCAGACACAATAAAGCTATTCCATTATAGTAATAAATTCCTATCGTGCTTTACGTTTCTTGCAATTAGACTCCACAAGAGACGATATCACTTCCTTTAGTATTCGTTAAAAAAGTAGCAAACGGGAAAATGATGCACGAAAATGTTTTTAATACATCCTGTTGATGAATGTTGCTCATAACCAGCACAGTGTTCAAGGGGATGGGGGCGTACTGGCACTGTATAAGCGAATCACTATTTCCCGACTTTACCGCTAGGAATCAATTGATGACCACTAGTATTTGGAAACTTTAGCGATTATTGAGTACCTAAGATAAAATACAGTGTATCGCCCGACTCATGTTTCCAAAATCTGGACACATTTTTAACAGCAACCACCATAGGAAGTCGGGAATGTTTTCGAATAGATTTCTAGCAATCTTACAGAGCTTTAATTATCGAACTCCACGTCATCCGAAAGCGATTTTCCAAAACGACCCAGGCTCATAAGTTATTTGACAAGTCAACCTCTTATGCTAATAGATATTCAGGGGACTTCAAGTCCACCCAGCCCAAATTTGGCTCCGATTGCTTCCATCCTAGTCGATCGCGTACCAATTCCGAATAAGTCTTTACATCTTCTATGGGGTAAGCGAGGAAAGGAATTTCCTTTTGACGAGGTTAGCAATCATGTCGAAGAAGCTTAGAATCTGTGTATTGGGTATTGCATACCTCTTGACGGTGCACACCGCTGCACATGAAAAAGATATGAACAGTGCGGCTTCCGGTTGCCATCGAATAGTTCCCCGCGCCATGGAAGAGACTACCAAGCATAACAAAAGCCTCGGTCTTCTTCAGCTCGGCGTCAATGACACCCTCGTCGCCGTTGGGACCAAAGCTAGGCTTGTCGTCGCCCCAAAGGTGAGATCCTGGAACGATGCGGGTTGCGCCATTTGCTTTGAATGTGTCGCATGCAGGCACGAAGAGACCTAGCAACATATCTCGGCCTTTATAGTACTTGTCAGTCTTGGCGTGTCTTGCGTGATGGTTCTTGTCATCCCGATGTAGTCGTTGGGCCTTGCAGCCAGGTCGAGAGTCCATTGTGATAGATATTGAAAGTAGCGGATGCGATTTGTTAACCTCTGCCTCTTCTCCGTACCATGTCGTCGACTCGATGCCGAGGAAGTACTCGGCGAGATCCTGGTATAAAGGGTCGGAAAAGAACTTCTCACGAGCCGTCTTGCTCCTTCCAATAAGTCGCGTGCATGTTGCCGTGCCGCCGTTTAGAGCTCCAACGGTGCTTCCACTCTCCGCGATAGAAGCATCAAGGTAGGGTTGAACTTCCTTCTGCGCATCAGCCAATGACTCCAAGTTCGTGAAGTCCTTGATAATAACGCAGCCGTCCTTCTCCACTGCATCAAGGAAGGCTTGAAGGCCAGCTTCTCTAGAAATGCGTTGAACCATGATAACCTTTTCCTTTTCTCTGTTGGGGGGGTCAATGAGGGGTTGGATTCCCTTCAGGGGTTGATTATTAAAATAGGGGTAAAAGCCGGGGTTTAACCGAATGGAAAAGCGATTTCGGTGATCTTTCAGGGCCAACTTAATTGACTGGAAGACCAAATAAAATAACTTCCAGCTGTTTAATATGATGATTCACAGGAAGATACTAAGATATTGGACCATCCTGCGTCGGATCCCTCCGCCGAGTGAACTCTGCTAATAGCAGCTGATTCCTTATCTTTAGAGACCAGTATTAGTAAATGGTTTCATAGGTAGGTAATCACCGTCCTCAATTCAGATTAGTTTCGGATATAGAAATCGGCTATTTTATATAGTTAATCCCGCCATCAACTCGGATATTGAGTGAGAAACGGTCTAGGCTGGATAAAAGATCTTGATGAGGTTAAGTGATTGCTAGGTACCTAGGTTCCCATAAGTTCCTCGGTCTTATCTAGAGCGAGAGGCAATTATGTAATAGGTACTAAAAGGAAACCGGCAGCAACCCCTGAATCAGAGCTTGGCAGCTGTGAACAGGTGTCAATGAATATACGATACCTCTTATACTATAAGTACAGTCCATGACGGTTAAAGCAACTGGTAATTTTCGCTTGCTAAACCTCTGCTACTACTTTTATATGCCTAATAATTGTCTATTCACCCATAGAAGTCCCTGTTATGTACCCAAGTATAAACAAACCATGGAGAAACGAATTGACCTTCCGCTGCATATCATCTAGCAGCAACAGATATACCATTTTGGCGCCTACCAAGATTATGCTTCTCCAAAGCTTGTGTGGAAAATATCCATTCATCGTGGTTGTTGCAGTATTTAACCATTTCAACCGTTTCTTTCATTATGCTGTGTTAGCCTGGAACACGACATAGAAAACATTTCAACTCACCAGGGATATCCGGGTGGTCTTTGTCATTGGGGTTCTTCCCATTACGTCGTGTGTACTCTTGAACGCGATTCGCTCGCTCTCGTCGACATGTTTCGAATAGTCGCAGGCGTTCAGGTATCTCGGTGAGTGGTGTATTCCCACGAGGAAGGACAGCCGCCAAAGAGACGCCATCTTCAATGGCCATTGCGCCTCCTTGACCCATATCTTGACGTCCCAGTTAGTTACTATCCGGCGGTGCTTCGGGTATGAGCTGATAATTGTAGAGCTTACAAGGTAAGAAGGGATGGGCAGCATCACCAATGAGAACTAGCTTTTCATCGGTCCATCGATCCAGAACCTCCATATCCATCAGCTCCCAAACTTTGATATCAGTCTCGTCTGCTTGATCGAGAATACGAAATGGTGCTAGACCCCAACTCTTGAAAGAGTTCAACATAGCATTCTTGCTAGCTGCCCCATTCCAGCCTAAAAGACCAGTCAGACTTAGAGAATTGAATTTCGCGTAGTGTCAGCAGTAGCTTACCGTATTTCTTACCTTCTACTTCAGATGCAGGTACGAAGGCGGCTATGTTTGCGACTTGATGGTTATCGCATGGATAACAGACTATTCGTCTATCATCCTGAGTCCAATCGAGTAAAGATTCCTTGATGCGTCCATAGTCCGCAGTCAGAGGATCCTTGCTGAATGTATCCCAAAAACCCATCCAACGATAGCAGCATATGCCGGAGGAATGGGGTTTCACATTTGGCGCAATGTATGATCTCGTCCAAGACTATATTTTGCCGTGAGATGTTGATGAGCATGGGGACATATTAACCGATAGCAAGGATACCGAAATTACTTACGTTAACCCCGTCAGCTCCGACAATAAAATCACCACTGTACTTTTCACCTCCGCGAAGAGTAATACTCGGGCTGGTCTTGTCTAGCTCGACGATGTCGCAGCTGAGGAAAAGTTGGACGGGAGGACCCTCACCATCTTCTGATACTGCTAGGGATTTGATGGCCGAATGGAGCCCAGCACGATGGATAAGATACCATTCCTAACCAATGTCAGCCAAGAATCAGTTATGGAAAATAAATCCTAGATATACTAACATTGTCAACACCACTAGGTGGGCCGAATGGCATCTCTTGTATCAGACCCCCTGTGCTGTCGTATCGAACAAACTGTCAATGAGTATAAGCACGTCATACTACGGTATCCGGTACATACTGCTACAAGATTAGTTCCCCCATACTTCAAAGGTTCCATACCGAGCCGTTTAAGCAAGCGAGTACAATTAGGGGCAATATGGATTGCAGCGCCTATTTCGGCGTTGAATCTAGATTTCTCGAATACCTAGAAGGGCGTTAGCACTAGGCGATCGATCGCCCTGTAAAGCCTTGGCTCACCAAAACTTGGTGGCCCTGACGTCGCAGCGCTAGCGCTGCTGTTAGGCCACCAATGCCGGCTCCCACGATTAGCACACGCAGGCCGCCATCTCGGGATTCACTATGAGCCATGTTGCTTTTCGGAATGAAACTATATAGAACTGACTTCAAGTGAGAAGAAAAGGAATATAGTCAAATTGTTTACGAGAGATACCATAGCTAGGAACAAAGGCTATTTAAATTTATCCCGACAACATGGCCATGAAGCGGACCCAACCAATGGCGGAATTATAGCGAGGAGATATCGGCGAGCGTCGCTACACCGAGCCCGATTTCCATTCATGCCCGCACCTGATGGCCTCGGCCAGCCATGTAGAAACCCGTTCATGACAACAGTAATATATCCCTCACATTTCTTTTCTGTAAGCCTCGCGTGAGCAGTCGGTTTCCAAGAACGGTCCCGTCTTGGCCTGTTTTTTATTGGCATTGCACCCCGGACCACCCTCTCCACTTTGAAGCGAGCCACCGACCGATATGGAGATGACGGGCCACTATAAATGATTTGAACGCCCGACCCCGAAGCTTAGAGGACGAATGGCATGAGTCACATTATGCAGTAAGATTCTGACTGCTACTTTACCAAATACGACTTTCGGGGATAAGGTCTACCGTAAGCAGCGCTGGAATACAATAACCATTCTCTATAACCATCTTACAGGGCGTTAAGTAACCCCCAGAAGTCGACATATCTACCTCCTGCTTATCGTATATAAGGCAGAATTAGGGTACGAATTTATACTCTAACAAGATCGACATATATCAAGCATCAAGTTGAACCTATCAAATACTATATCACGTTTGAATGTGCATTAAAACATCCCTTACTCTACGATTACAAAAGTTCGGTCGTCGCTTATCTACTTACAGAGGGTTGAAATAGATACTTATAGGGTTAGTGTTTAAGGGGATAGGGGCTCTGAAAATATCGTGAGCTGCGATAAGTTATGCACACACAATTACAAGGTAATACAACGTATAACATTAGCAAATTTTCTCTTTTCTTGAAGCTTCCTTTTGCAATTTATCTTGATTATTACATCCTTATTTTCTGGCCCTGTTAAATGGCATCGCATTGTACAATACATCTGACGTACGAGGCCATAAGTTATAAAAAGACTAATTAACAGTACAATTCACTTACGCATGTAGAATGTTAATAAGAAGTAAATATGTGAAGGGAATTGAATTAAATAATAGGATGTTTGAATAGGTACTTAGGTCATGCATGTTTGATCTCGCTGTCTCGTTACGAATATTCAATGACTTCCTGGTGCTTTAGGTAAATGCCAGCTGCTAACAAAAATCAACATCTATTTATTTGGATGCGATTTATCTTTTCTCTCGTTCCTGTTCTATTCTTGACATCGCATGAAATTTTAATCTCTTTCGACTGTCCTTTTGTGAATCAATTTTACTGACAATATCTTCGCGTCGCCTCATCGCAATCATGGCGGAGTCGCACTCGGATAGGGTTGTCATAATCGGCGCCGGCCTGGCTGGTATTGGCATGGCTGTCCAACTAAAGCGTATTGTGAAGACTGCTGAAGTATACATCTTCGAAAAATCCGACAGCATCGGCGGTATATGGTCGCAGAATACATACCCTAATCTGACCTGTGATATTCCTTCGGAGGTAAGTCAGCTCCTTTCCAATGCACGGCGCGATCGAGCGAAGGCCTTCCAGATCAATTCTCACTATTCATCAGCTTTACTCCTATTCCTTCTTTCCGAAACCCAATTGGAGCAAGAAATTCGCTTCGCAGCCTGAGATCCTCGAATACATACACGATTGCGCACGTCACTTCGAGCTTCGGGTTGAAGAGGACATCTACCTGCAGTATGAATGCACATCCGCATCTTGGTCGCAAAAGAATAAACGGTGGACGGTGAATTTCAATGATCTTGCTCGCGGCAAACCCTATTCCATCCAAGCGACCATCTTGGTCACCGCCATGGGGGTCTTGAGCATTCCCAAAGGTCTTGACGACTTACCGGTCCTTAAAAACTTCGGTGGCCAGTGCTTCCATACGTCTCAGTGGCGTGATATTGACTTCGATGACAAGAATGTCATGGTGATCGGAAATGGTGCTTCGGCCAACCAGGTGATCCCCTGGATTCTCACTGAACGTCGTCCCAAGAGCCTAGTGCAGGTAGCGCGAAGCGCGCAATGGATGGCACCGAAGGAAAACTGCGAGATATCCGAGTTCATGAAGTGGTATGTCTTTCCCCTAGTTCCATTTCCGGGCTTTTTTTGGCTTATTTGTCTTTAGGTGCTTTCGATTCATTCCGTTGTTTCAGCCCCTCCGCCGCCTCTGGACATACTTCGAACTCGATCTATGGTTCAGAACGGTGCAGCGCGGAAAGACGAACACCAAAGCCCACCGATATATATTGAATCAGCTCAGGCGGTATATCAAATCAAAGGCGAATCCCGATTACCACAATATCCTCATGCCGCAGTTTCATTTAAGCGCAAAGCAGCTAATTTTAGATCATGGATACCTTGAGATAACCAAGCACGAGAACTTCAAGCTGATTAACTGTGATGGAATTGAGGCAGTGGAAGGGGATGATCGACGAACCTTGGTCGATAAGGCAGGCAACAAACACCATGTCGATATCGTCATTCTCGCCAATGGTTTCAAGACTCAAGACCTCTTGATGCCCATCAAGATTCTTGGCCTTGAGGGAAAAGACCTAAGGGAGACTTGGAGGGCAAAGGGTGGCGCAGAAGCCTATATGGGGTGAGTCAACATTTGACATATTTTGGTGCTTGAAGCTAACTCGGTCAAACAGAGTAGCAGTGAACGGCTTCCCCAACTTCTTCATGCTGTCTGGACCCAACACTCTTCCCGCGGCCCATTCTACGTTGCATGGCATCGAGTGCTCTATTGAGTATATCATCAGTCTCATTACCCGTTCACGATCCTTCCTAGGTTCCTTGTTTGAGTACACAGACCTAGCCGTAATGCCAACTGCTGAGGCCGAGAGGGATTACAACTCCAAGATCCAGGAGAAAATGAAGCAATTAAATCACTCGAGCCAGGTTAGCATGTGGTACGTCAACAAGGATACTGGGAAGAACACACTTCTGTGGCCAGACACGCAGTTGTCTTTTTGGTACAGCCGGTGTTGGGCTAGTATTCAATGGTCTCACTGGATACTGGAGGAATCATCCGGAAAATAGGAGGAATAATCAATTAAGAAGTCTAGACTATACTTGGCACCATTTGATAGTAATTAAGACTGATTTCTAAATCTAAGACTCTTACGAAGTCTTGCATGTAGAAGCAATGGCGTTTGTAACCTGAATGAAGCCATGGCATGGGTTGCAATACTGCGATAAAACGCGCCTTGGCCGCCCGAGATTGCCGGATTAGTTGGCCGTACAGCTGATTTGCATCCCCCTTTTCTTTGCCAAAGCCCATCACTATGAGGGAAGAAGCATAGAAGCTCGCTGTCCATGGATGGAATGATGTATTTCATTACATTTGAAAGACACCCACACCTAGGTCTTATACTCTTAAGAAACAGCAATGGCGAGATTGCGGGGTTTAAGTCTTATGCGTAGTACTATCCGTCTTGTCAGTTCTACAGGCCTCTAGGGCTGTGACGGACGGACGTAAGCTGAACTTCACCTCCTAGTACGCCGTGTTAAAGCGTTATTATAGCGCATGACAATGGGCCACTCGATAAGGTCCTGTGCTCACTGGAGAGGCTCGCCTGTTAGTGCCATCCTCAACATTCTAATTCGCCCCTCATCGTTTTAAGGGGTACCTTATAGGTAGCCGATACCCCTCGTTGTAATGCTTTTCTTGCTGCGACGGCGATATTCTTGAGCGCATTCCTTTCATCAACTCCCGTTCCCAATGAAGCCGAGCCTCGACCATGCCAACTCTTACATGTGCGCTTCTCTGCTTTGGAAATAAAGCCTTCGGGCGCCCTCCAACCATCTATGATCTCGTTTATATATTCCTAGGTGGTCGGGCCATCGTCCATAGATATCGTTTGCGTCTACCCTGAGGAATCGCCAATGATTCTTAACCACTTTTCCTAACTCTGGGTGCTCTACCAATTACCTGCCCATCTATGCTTGGTGTCTATACATCAATGCCTGGATTTGAAGCACTCACCATTACTCTCTTCGAAAACTCTGACCTGGTTCTGATTTTTTACCATCGTCGCTGATAGAGGTGTGACTGCGGCTTGCTTAGAAAGCAATAAAACAAGCAGGCATGTCTAAGCTCAATCAGTTATATTGGTAACTTTACGATCTAGATGCTGAATATTTGGCGCCTGTGTCGGGCTACAATTATAAATCTGGGCAGGTATGCCCGAAGGATTGATGTGCGCTGTCTGTGCGGCCTGTGGGATGAGCTACAGCCAAAAATTCCACCTGAGATCAAAACCCGGACCGGGAATCATCTAGCGGCCTGTAACACCGTTGAAAACCAACCATACACACACACAAAGGCAAGACGAGCTCATCGAAAGCTCCTTGAATCGCATGGTATACTACCTAGGTAGGTAGGTACCTCGAGGAAGGTATGTATATGTGGTAGCCTAGGATTGATGTGGGAAATGCAGCTCGCGGTCCGATTCACAGATGCTGAGAGGCAGAATAAGTCCCAAATATCCCTTTTCGGCGCTGTATGTAACTGAGGAGTTCAAGATGGAGCCTGGACTCTGAAAATCAATGAAGCAGCATAGGTACGCGTGCGCTTTGAAGTGTCTATCAATGCCTAACACCGCATAGTCTACTAGACAATACAGCAACAACTGTGGATTCGATTCTATTCGGGATATCGAGTTTAGTCACCAAGATGCAGCTCGGGTTCGTGTGGTCCATGTTGCGGTCGATGCAGAACCGCTGCACTTCCAACCCCTGTGCTGTCGTCGGGTTTTCCAATAGGGTGCTAATCCGTTATCCATTCCTCCTAAGACAGGCTCTGTCGCATCTTTAGCACCCACAAAGATCAAAGTATGTTGGAATTGAGTTGAAAACAAGCTCTTTCTGCATGCGAACCATTCCGATATTATCACTATAGCACCTTCATAGTGCATGAGAGTTAAGCTTAAGTTGGATTAGAGAAGTTATAGTTGCAGCAGGACCCGATGGCACCATGCGGGGGGAGTCGCACTGGCAGTTCAGGGGTCCGCCACTATACTATTACAATATCTTTAAGATCCGATGCACCCCCCCTATAAAATTATATCCTTGGCGATTTATACTTGGCACTTGTTTGATGCGTTATTGAAGTCAAAGGGGTTTTTTCTGATTCATTTAGCTATGGAATCGGAATCGATACGCGAAGACACTATTGTCTCTTCTCCTCCTGAGAGCATTAAACGCAGTAGCTCGCCCAAGCCGTTGGTTGTACCATGTGAGGGGGTCACTGAGGTGGTGGTAAAGAAATCCAGCGTTACCACTGTATTGGTAGCGGGGATCGCCTTGTTTAGCGATGGCTATACAGGTCAGATCGGTGAGTGTCGCACGCTGCCATCTGGTGTTATACAGCATATCAGACCCCTAATTCTGTGCTTAGTTGGTTACCTGGAGCCCCTATTCGGCGAGCTGTAAGTCGTATCGCATTTACCAGTACCACCAATCAGGTGTTATAGAATACAGGCTTACGACAGGGCATTTTTTCGCCAAAAAGGTACCCGGATTTCGCTTACAGTGCGGTACAAACACGACTATCAAACTCGTTTCTGGTCGGACAAATCCTTGGAATGCTATTCTTCGGCGTGTTGATTGATCGGATGGGTCGTCGCACCGGAGTTACTTTTGCTACTGTGTTCCTCGTACTCGGTATAGCGCTCTCTACGGCAGCTTCAGGGACCAGCCGCGAGGGGTATGTCTTAACGTCTCATCGCCGGGGAGATACTGCTAACATTCAAGTAGGATGTTCTGGATGATGGTAATTAGTCGTGGAGTAGCTGGATTTGGCGCTGGTGGAGAATATCCAACTTGCACTACGGGAGCCACAGAGGCTGCTGACGAGACTGAGGATATCAGGAAAAATAGGGGGGTCCTGATGGCTCTCAGCACTATATTTTCAATTGACTTGGTAAGCTCTCATCACCGTTCTTATATTCCGCCTAACTAACTTCGTAAAGGGGTCTGTGACATCTGGTGTTGTGACCATCATAGTACTAGTATGCTATGGTCAAGTTGTTCATGAGGGAATATGGCGAGTATGCTTCGGGCTCGGTCTAGTGGTAAGTGAGCAGTGGCCACATCTCATCTTAGCCCCATGTTCTGACCAGGCTTCTCTCAGTTGCCACCTGCTGTGTTTATCTACAGATTTCGAATGATCAACTCAACCCAATACCGGAAGCATGCGATCAAGAAGAACATCCCGTACGCCGTAGCGTTAAAGATGTACTGGAAACCCATGCTAGGCGCGTGTATGTAAGCGGAGCTCCTGGCATGAATTCATTCAGTGCGGCTAATAGGATATCCAGGCATGGCATGGTTTTTCTATGATTTCATCCGATTCCCGTTCGGATTATTTTCGTCAACCATCATCAGAGAACTGAACTCATCGAATACCCTCCTTCAAAACATTGGGTTTGGGGTAAAAAATACCTAAGTCCTATTAGATCTCTACTGGGAATATGTTGCTAATACTTCGCAGGCTCTTGTGAATTCCTTCTACCTCCCAGGCACAATATTGGGAGGCTATCTGATGGATCGAATCGGTCGCAAACAGACGATGACATTAGGTTTCACATGCTTGGGTATAATGGGATTCATCATCGGCGGCGCCCTATATCAATTAATCGAGGTATTCCCCCTATTTATTGTCCTCTATGGACTCTTCAATGCTTCTGGGGAGATGGGGCCTGGCGCAGCGACCTTCGTGTGTGCATCAGAGTCGTTTCCCACCCCGCTTCGAGGGCATTTCGTCGGACTGGCGGCGGCGGTAGGAAAGGTCGGTGCCGTTATAGGCACTCAGGCGTTTACTCCGGTAGTACGATCATTCGCTTCTGCCCAAGAGGGCCAGCGGGTAGTGTTTTTGATCGGTTCCGGAATAGCCCTGGTGGGCGCATTGGCATCATGGTTTCTGCTACCGCAAGGATCTCGCGAGCTGGAGATAGAAGACAGCAGGTTCCGACAGAGACTGGTCTCCGAAGGATATGATCCTGACACCTTTGGTGAAGGCTTATTGGCGAACGTTCCTGGTTCTGCATATGAAGCCGAGGAGGTGGAGGTATAGAGTCGCAAGCTTACCTTCCTTCCAACTTAGCTGGAGAAGGTGATGGGATAAATTAGGTGGTTTATACTAAACTACGCTTCAGCATAAACTAGATAAGTCTCAGAATAAGTCAACGGTATCCCAATGCATACCTTTTTCTACCTTCGCGATGCGCGTTTAGGGAGGTATTGCCACAGTCTGGTAGCTTGACACGGGAGTATGCTATCTACCTAGACAAGACTCCAGCATTCGTGTTATGCAAAGCTTTCATATTCCATGCATTATACCGTTTTTTACAATTGCAAATTTTTTATTATTTATCTGCCTAGTTACGCAGCTATGTAAGAACCACCCATTTCCAACCGACGTCAGTCCGACGGGAGAGGACTGTCTATGTCGATATTCCAGCAATGTCCACCGTGACCTCTGTTGTTGAGCAGCCCGACGAAACATAGGTTTCGTTGATGATACCGCGTAGCCAGTCGATTGCTCTTGGTTTTCCATTGACCAACTCAGCAACATGCCCTCCTACCGTGTTTCTCTGGTATGTGATCTCGGCCCCCGCACCACAGAACTTGTTCACGATGGCGTCCGTATCCTTTATAGGGCAGTACTCGTCACCGATGGCCTTGTATGCGAAGATCGGCATCGTTGGCACACCGTTATAGCCCAGCCTCATCTCCGAATTGTAGATCTTCTGCATCACTGGAGCTTTGAGGTCGTCTGCGCCGCCAATGAAATAGCTGTATATGTCCTGATCAGCGAAATAGCTAACGGATGTACTGACATCCGTATTCAATGCGTTCATAAAGATGCTGCCGTTGGCCGGTTGCAGGCGACTTGTTAGGTACTTCCTAGCTTCAGGATACAAGGAGGTCACCCCCAGGAGGATGGAGACCAGGTCACCGCTAAGGGGGCTTGAGCTGAATAAGTCAAAGTTGTTGGCGAAGAAAGTAGGAAGCCCACCCCATACAGCGCCATGGATGTTCAGCTCGGGCGCATATTGTGCCTGCATCTCAGAGGCGGCCTCGGTAGCGATAGTGCCTCCACTATACCCCCATAGCGCGATTGTGATGTTGCCAAAGCCGCTTAAATCAACGATATTCTGTATAGCGCGCAATGAATCAAGAGTCGCGTGACCAGCCTGAATACCAGCACCGAAAGCGGCGGTAGGTCCTTCATAGTCAGGGATATTGGCTAACCATCCTTCCTCAAGGAGCTGATTGACGATGTCCGTAGTTGAGGGTATGCCTAAGCTGGGTACGGCTTGTGCGAACTCATAGTAGAGACCGTAGGAGGGACTTGAGTCGAGGTAAGCCGAATCGTAAGGAACCTGGTAGGACACAATGCCTTTGTTGCCAGAAGGAGAGACGTAGAGCGACTTGGGAATGTAGAGGGTAGTAACAGCCCATGAAGGTTTGTAAAGGGAGTTGGTCGTACGATAGAGGATGTGATACGCGGCTGCTGCTTTGTCAACAACAGAACTGGTGAGATTTCCTGGTGTCGATCGAATCCGAAGGACGTCGCCCGGGGCGGCGGATTCCCAGCCGGCCGGGGCCGTGTACCACGGGTCCCGGCTTGGAGGTACCGGGTCTGCAGAAGTAGCAACCGGTAGCACAAACTGCTGTGAAGCAACGCCAAGGCAGAAGAGGAGCCAGCTCAGGATGTACATCATTGTGACGAAAGGTGAACTGAAGGAACTGTGAAGGCTTTGATGGCACAGGGACACAGAACACCAGAAATTGAAGATCAGATATCTGTATTAATATATTTTTTATATATATAATATTGCAGAGTACCGGAGGAAGGGAATGAGTGAATGGCAAAATGGATTGTTTATGCAAGGGACACATGGATTAAAAAGCCATGTGACTCTTTGTCTCCGATTTCTACTTAGTCTGCATCCGATCCATGATGCTTTTTGTTTGCTCACTTGAGCACTTTCCTAGAAGAGGCTCCTTCTTTCTTTGACCTTTCCAGAACGGGACTTGCTCCGCGGTCCGTGACTTCACGATGTCGTTGAAGGGCTATACAGAATCACAGTGACTCCAATCCTTCGAGCACTAGCGTGCCTAAGCAATCAAACGTGAGAGTGAGAACGGACTGTTCTTATTCCAGATAAATAGGGGACATGGACAAGCTTTGCAAAAAACGGCACTGATTCACTGAGATCCAGGGGAAATATTGCATTCTTAGCTTACTCACGGGATTTAGGAATTTTTTTTTTAGGTCTAATCCTGCAAGGAAAGCAAGGTCATTTTACTAAGGAATATTCTAATACTATTCTGTGAGTCTAAGATGTTCTAGAAGCCGGAAGAGCGGAGGCTTCCTAATTATATGTTTTTTTTTCTCCATCTAGCAGTGGCCCCGAGGCTCATACTAGCTAAGAGTAAGATTGTTACGTTAAATATATTACTTGTACTACCACATACTATTAAGAATCACGGACAGTAGACGACATACCGTACTTCATCTTAGCATGTCTTTGCGTTCATATTCCTACTAACCTAAAGTATACTGCACGTGGTAGTTTTCAGCGTTGGACTCTTTCTGCTCCGCTTTGTTCCTTGTTCTCATTTTCTTCTCCTTTTATAACCACCTCTATAAAGCCATGAGATCACAGAAATCCGGTCTCGTGGGCTTCATTAGTATCACAAGGGTATATACCAATACCGTCCAAGCCGCGGTGAAGCTGCACGATCTCAATGAATGAGGCTAGATACCAGCAATCGAGTCTGTCTGGGTGTCGGATATCCCGGTGCTTGGTAAGCTAATTGTATATTGGATTAATTCTTTACCTTACGTCAAAAGAAAGGATATCGAGCTAGACCCTTCTAGAGTGAAGAAGAGACAGCAAGCCAGTGGGAATTGGAACCGACATACTCCATACTCAGCCATCTGGATTCAAAGCACTTACTACAACATCCTTGTCTATAAACACTCTAGCAAAAGCCAAACCTAGAGCAAAGATGTGCGGCTCTTCTGGAGATTGGAGTTGCGACTGAACTCAAGCCTCTTACAAGAAAGGGACCCCACGATGTTTAGACTGCGCGTCCGAAAGTTGGCGAGGGTCCATTAGCCGTTAAATCCATGAGCTTATTTTGATGATCGTGATAAACCTAGCTCAACCACCCTAACGATGCTCCCGAATCATTCAGATACCCATCGTAAGGTGTTGATTTAGATGTATAGGTATGTTGACTTGGTTATGTGACACAACAATATCCACAAGGATTCCTGTTAGACAAGGCGGCTGGTTAAGCGCGTCTATGATATACAGATGGAGTCTAGTAAGCATAGCCTTGTATTGAGTCTTCAACAACGCCTGTGAAACCAAGATCTATGATCGGCAATGTTTCGACGTTTCACATATAGTACTCAATATCCAATATCCTATACTCTCAGAGATAACCATGACTACCTAAGCTTAGGGTTTGGATTTTGAATAAATGCCAGATTCTATGAAGGATTCCTAGGGGTTCAGGATTTAAAAACCCTTGCCAATATTGATAGTCCACCGTACACTATCACAGACTGCTTCTTTACTACTATGTAAAGTTGCGGCGCTGAAGTCAATCCTCTGGTGTATGCTGTACTTGGCATCAAAAGAGTCGAAAGGCGTAATAGAGTATAAAGGTTGCACAGAGTATAAAGCTTTTTTCAGATCGTATAATATCCCATCGTCTCCATTGACCCATATCTGGGATCCATTATTTTGATTAATTCGGTGAAGATCGAGCCAGTCTAGTCATTCATTCTAGATGCATGTTGGAAGGTAGAAGAACTTATTTAAAAGCTCCACGATTGCTATAGAAGGCTCTTAGTATCGCAGCTGATAGAAAAAGTTTTTCGAGTATATTGAGCCAGAGCCGATCGTACTAGACTGCTCTCTATTTACTCTTGGCCACCATGGATGTGCCGCTGGGCATAACTGGAAGACTAACAATTGGTGGAAACTTCTTAGAAGACCGATAAACTCGTTTCGATGCCGGACTGAAGTAGTTACAACTGAACTAACGCCTAACGGCCTTGCCTTAGAGTTGAGAGGGGAGCTCGTCGCAATCGTCGCAACTTATAAGGATTGAATTGACTGAAATTTCATTAGGAAAGGGTTGCTCTACTATCAAGCAGTTTCAAATTGTCGCGCAATATTAAGCAGTTCCATAATATAGCACTCGGGGCATGCTAGGAGCTATCCAGAGGGAGAGAACCCCCCCTTTTAACCATCGTGTCAATTCGGTATGTTATGCAATCCACTGTAGCTAACTTCGTTGCAGGACGATCTATTGCATTAGCTAGAGCCCATCTCATACAACAGCCATGGCTAGAAAGTACCTGTGTATGGCGGGTTATTTATGAGGAATTAGGAGCATCTTTTAGTGTTGATTGTCTATGCCCGTCGCATCCCAGCCCTGGCCAGGCATTGCCGTAAATCGAACAAGATCCATACATGGCCGGATAAGCACTACATCAAGACCTCGGGGGCTTTGATACCGCCTCCTTGGTATGGTATGCTCCCAAAGCGTGCCGAACGAAGGTTGAGGCAGGCAAGACCTTGAATGGCTGCCACGATATGAAATTGATTGCGCTAATGCACCGGGGCTATGGACCTCACGATGCTTAAAATTGGGAATGTTTGATGGATGGGCGTCTTGATTTCGACACGAGGGTCCAAAATGGTCCCCCGAAGGAATGTAGAGACCACAGGGTTCCGGTTTGGCCATCCATCCTTAAGGTGACCTGGGAGGGGCGACCCGGAAATTGCTGAGTCTTCAAAGAAGTTCGAGAAGGGATCACAAATGCGCCGACGCTATTGAGATTCAATTAATTCATTTCAAAGATCATTATTAAGGGCTATACTTAGCGTTAATTATGAGGAAGAACTATGAAAATCGATGTAGTCTTCAGCAAACAAGCGTCTCAACGAAACATGTTTGCTTTTAGTGTCAGCCATCGAACTTGGCGTCACCTTGAGTAGATCAATCGTTTGCGAGCGACCATCAGTTCGTTACCTCGCGATGAGGCGTCGTTGACAGAGCCTATTGACAATAGCTCGAGCTTATATACGATTTGCTGACGATTGCCGAGATATAATAGGAAATATAGAGTATGAGGTAGCATTCGCGAAAGACTCATGACATAATGAAGCCAGGGGATTGCTCAAAAATGCGGGATTACCTGCATATCATTAGAGCGCGTCGGCCTCGTCCTCGGTCTCTGATTGGCGACCACCTATCTTTTCTGTAGCACACCAGAACAGCTGGCATATGCATTTGGACATGCAAATAACCACTCAGGTACCCGCTCAAAGTGCGTCAGTCTGCACCAAGCTGGATGAGATGCTGGATATTCATAGACGGGTGTGTACATATCATATGCATATCCATTGAAGGAAATATATATGTTTATCCTGCTGCCTTGAACTGCTTTCTTGTTCAGGTCGTCATCGTGGTCGTCAGCTTTGTTGTGGCTGAGAACTGTGGCGACGGGCATTTGTCAGATTCGGTTCGGCCTTGATCGGGATACTATTTTTGGGATTAAACTATTCGTAAATTCTGGAGAAACCAACCTTGCGATGCGCTGCTTTGCATATGTCCGATGTTTTTGCGATACAATGTTTCTTCTTGTACGGAATGATCGGATAATCAATGATACGGTCTTTCATGTTGCGCATGTTAATAAGATAAAATATCCACGTGGTAGTATTAAGACCGAGTGGAAGTGACGATGTTCGGTTGCTTAAGGTAACGAAGCAAACGACGTCACTCGGTAAGTGGGGGAACGTCAAACTACTGCTGCTGCTGGGTCGACCAGGGGTGGGGTCAAAACAGCTTAGCGTATGTTTGGTACCCCTGTCGGCCTTTTCAGCCGTGATGTACTTTTTTTCGCTTCCCTTTCATAGGCCGCAGTGAGGGCGCAGGGTTCCGTTAGTGGTTCTACATCCCGTTGCTGCGCCCGCTTTGTTGACCTGAAACAGGTTATCACCTGCCCTTGAAGCCTTTCCCCGGCTGCTCTGCCAGCCTGCGTCCTTGACAATTAATCCTAATCCCAGCCGTCGCAATAATTCTGAATCCCTTAGGTTTTTTTTCTCCTACTTTCAGATGAAACTCTGATTCTCTTGTCCGGCATCATTCTCTTCTACCTACCACATCTAATTCCCCTTTCATTCTGAACAGCGAGAAGTGAAAAAGAGAAACCATCGTTTTCGTCATTCACATGCGATTCTCCGAGTAGATTTGCGACATCTTAATACTAGATCATCAATATCATCACCACTTCGTTTGTTGCCAAGCAACTTTCGTCCAAAGTAGTATTTTGCAGCAGTCGGTGCTTCTTATACTATTTATTACACGGACAAATCCACTCGCGAGAAACTCAATTCAGGGTCAAGGGTCATTAAATCTGCGGCAGACAACCTCCCCTTCTAGTCCCATTCCAGATACATGTCACCACATTCCACTCACTGAGCTGGAAACTTGTCTCTCTTGCCGTCGCCATTCGCGCATTACCGATTCTTCTTCACTTCTATCGCACCCCCTACCTAACCTAACTTAGCCGCTTGAAGCGCCCACACCTCCGTGTGGGAATAATCAATTAACCATGTCGTATAATCGCTTGGGTATGTATCATGGCACTATACTCCTTAATGTCTTTCCTATACCTCGGAGCTACCCTCCCTCTTCGCATTGCCTGTCACTCGTTGCCCCTTGGCCTTGAATGCCATTCTCGAGTAGCCACAGTCTTCGTCATACCCCCTACAACAACTATTCACTTTAACTCCAACATAACCCTATTGTGCCTGGATCAAGTTGCTTTAACGGCTTCGCTTTGTCTTGTCAAAGGTCTTGTCAAAGGCGGCGCAGACCTTGTGACGTGGAAGACGCCTACGAAGATTGAGCCTTGAGCCTTGTCATTATTGGTTTATATACTTTATTTCTGCTATAACACATTTAATTGGAGTTGGCTTGTCTAACATTTGTGTCTTCTCTTTCTAGACGACGATTATTACGATCCAACTATGGATAACCACAGAATAGGTCGTACGCCTTCGCCCGGCCATCCTCTCCAGCATGGATATCAGCTTGATGATGTCCCATATGGCCACCATCCGGCTGTTGCCAGTAATCTTGATATACCTGCTGGTCCAGGAAGATACACCCCAGGAAGCGATCATCTGCCGTTGAATGCTGCGCACTCTTCGGATACTCTCTCCCAGGATCCTTATGGTCACCCTCAAGGTTATTCTTCTGAATACTCGGTCAACCCCGAACAGCACCACGATGCTTATTATAGCCAACCCTACGAGCCGCCTCATTCCGCCTCAACACCATTTGCCGACCAGCACGGCTATGATTATGATGACCACGATCAGCGACCCATGCTGGCTCAGAACGACCCCTACGCACAGGGCCAACCACCAGAACCGTATCAGGATGACCCTAACCATCAGCAACAGCCCGGCGCGGCGATCAAGAGGTGGAAGACGGTGAAACAAGTTCTCCTCTACCGTGGCAACTTGGTACTGGACTGCCCTGTACCACCGCGATTACTAAACCAGCTTCCTCATGGCGAGCGCGACGAATTTACCCATATGCGATACACCGCGGCTACTTGCGACCCGAATGATTTTTACAATGAGAATTTCACATTGCGCCAGAAACTCTTCAGCAAACCACGACATACCGAGTTGTTCATTGTTATTACCATGTACAACGAAGATGATATCCTCTTCGCGCGCACCATGATTGGTGTTTTGAAGAACATCGAATACATGTGTAGCCGAAAAGAAAGCAAGACATGGGGACCCGATGCCTGGAAGAAGATAGTCGTATGTGTTGTGAGTGACGGACGTGCGAAGATCAACCCGCGAACGAGAGCGCTTCTTTCCGGTATGGGAGTGTACCAAGAGGGTATTGCGAAACAACAGGTTAACTCCAAGGATGTTACCGCGCATATCTACGAGTACACGACACAGGTCGGTATGCAAATCAAGAACGACGTGGTTCAGCTTATCCCCAAGAAGCAGCCAGTGCAAATGTTGTTCTGCTTGAAGGAGAAGAACCAGAAAAAGATCAACTCGCATCGATGGTTTTTCCAGGCGTTTGGCCATGTCCTTAATCCTAATATTTGCGTCCTGATCGATGCTGGTACCAAACCTGGTTCGAACTCCATTTATCACCTATGGAAGGCGTTTGATCTCGAGCCCATGTGCGCCGGAGCTTGTGGTGAAATTAAGGCCATGTTGGGACGAGGTGGCAAAGAGTTGATCAATCCCCTCGTCGCGACGCAAAACTTCGAGTACAAGATGAGTAATATTCTCGACAAACCACTCGAGTCAGCTTTCGGTTTTATTTCCGTGTTACCTGGTGCCTTCTCGGCCTATCGATACGTCGCTCTTCAAAATGACAAGAACGGCTTGGGTCCGCTAGAGAAGTATTTCAAGGGTGAAACGCTACACGGTGCCGGCGCTGGTGTATTCACGGCCAACATGTACCTGGCTGAAGATCGTATTCTCTGCTTCGAACTCGTCACCAAGCGCAACTGCCACTGGATTTTGCAGTACGTCAAATCGGCAACGGGAGAGACCGATGTGCCCGACTCCGTAACCGAGCTCATTCTGCAGCGTCGTCGTTGGCTCAATGGTTCCTTCTTCGCTGCCATCTACGCTATCGCTCATTTCTACCAGTTCTTCCGCTCTGACCACTCTATCCTCCGCAAGTTGATGTTCTTCCTCGAGTTTGGTTTCCAGACTTTCAACATGATTTTTGCCTGGTTTGCTATTGGCAACTTCTTCCTGGTTTTCAAGATCCTGACTACGAGTCTTGGAGACGATAAACTACTAGGCCAAGTCGGAGAGATTCTTGGTGTGGTTTTCGAATGGTTTTACGGTATCTCCTTAATGTCTTGCTTCGTACTGTCTATGGGCAACCGTCCAGCAGGTTCCGGCAAGCTATACACTGCCATGGTGATATTCTGGTGTGTGATCATGATGTAAGCTATCCCTTTTTCTATTCCATGAGTACAAATGCTAACCACGGCTACAGATATCTGACATTCGCGGCTGTTTTCATAACCGTCATTGCTGTCAAGGAACAAGTAGAAAAGGGCTTCAACATCAGCGATATCTTCAAGAACCAATTGTTCTATTCGCTCATTGTTTCTATGTTATCGACTTGGGGTCTTTGGCTTATCGCCTCCCTTCTGATGTTCGACCCTTGGCACATGATCACTTCGTTTATCCAGTACCTGTTGCTCACACCAACTTATGTAAACGTTCTTAACGTCTACGCCTTCTGTAACACGCACGATATTTCTTGGGGTACCAAGGGAGATGACAAGCCCGAAGAACTGCCTACAGTCGACACCAAGGACGGAAAGGGTAAGACCGATCTGCCCGACGAAGGAGACTTGAATGCGCAGTACGAGAGAGAACTGGCGGTATTTGGCAAGAAGCACGTTGTCATCCAGAAGCCGCCGTCAGATGCCCAAAAGGCCGAGGCCCAAATGGATTACTACCGCTGGATCCGTTCGCTGGTCGTTCTTATTTGGATGATTACTAACTTCGGTCTTGTGGCGCTGGTTCTCAGTACCGCTGGTCTCGAGAGACTGAGTCCTTCTCAAGCTGAGGAAAGCCAAGACCAGCGTTCGACACTCTACATGACTATCGTCCTCTGGAGTGTTGCTGGTCTTAGTGCCTTTAAGTTCATCGGCGCAATCTGGTTCCTCATCGTTCGCATGTTCAGAGGTGTCTAGAGGGCTTCCATCGCAGTTATATACCAATCAGCCATTATTCGTTCTATTTCCTTTCCCGATGCCCTAAGATTCTTCGTCCTCATATTAGAAGGCATTTGTTAGGTCGCATGCCTTCTTTGGTTCCTAGCTAGGCTTCTTGAGCTCTTGCGACGTTTAAGAAAAGTTTGGCGTAATTTCATAGAACGCTTCTACATGTTTCGCAGCTTGATCTTCAACGAATACCTGGCCGGGTTTGATGAAATAGGACCAGGAATTGACTTTATCTTCTTCCCCGGACTTGTCTCCCTTGCTGTTGTGGAAGACTTTATGTACCAACATGGCGTCTTCCTATCAGTTGACATCACGACGCTCTGGACAATGGCCGTCTTGCCCATTGCGCTACCTATCGATGGTGCCCTTTGGTTCGTCACTGCCGGCAGATTCTTGCGGCGCATACTACTAGACGATCCCAGGCCTTTCGTGGCATTTTTTGTGCGCGAATTTCCCGCGCTTGCACAACAATCCTGGCTCTGTTTCGACTGGCCATTTTGCGGCGTCTAAGAGCCGGGCTTTATTTCCCTTTTCACCTTTTTTTCTTTTCCCTTCCGCATTTCTAGTATACCCCGTTTGGCGAAGCATACGAACGAGAAAAAGAAGAACTGCACATCGAAGATATGACGTCCTGTAATGAGATGCGTTTTACCAGGTTACGAAACTCGCATTCTATCCCTCTTGAAGAGGACTTGATGGTGATGGTTCCCGAGAGACCCCATCATATCCTCTTCCACACCAAACTTGGTCATGATATCCTTGATGGATAACCGATCGGCAGGCTGGCTTGGATGAAATGAAATGAAGATCCAGGACTTATTCATACGTGGATAGAAGATCGTGCTCTGGTGAGCGCTGATGCAATGTTGTATGAGGAGGCATGATAGCAGCAGCATGGTTTGGCGTAGCGGAGTTTTCTTGTTTGTCTTGGTGATGCTGCGCTAGGTGGCATGGATTAAGATGCGTTTGCATGTTGTACATATCAATCAAATGCAGCGTTTAAGTGAAAATTCAACATGATAATTTGATGTGATGTGATATGTGATATGAATGACCTTCCTCTCCAATTTTGCTCCCAGTCGAGGAACGAACTGGATTTTTTTATCAGGATTTCCTGTGTCGCGGACTGGTTTACATGAGCAACACTCTAGCGATCAAACCGGGACTATGCGCGTGGTTATCACAGATGTATGTAATTTGTTTTAGTTGAAACACGTTGTTACATGATTGGTATTATGTTGCCTTTATTTCAACCTGTCAAAACCGCATGTGGTACCTAGGTAGGCAGGCAGCTAAGTTGAAGATGAATATCAAGTTCTGGTGACATCTTGCTCCGAAGCTCCCTGTCTTTATTCTCTACCTGGGTACGTACATATTGGAATTGGCTTTGATATCTATATGATACCTAACTGAATTACTCACGGTTTAGGCGGCAAATAGTAGTTGGACTTGGCCACTCTATAATTATAACTTCATGAAGTAACGACCTCCATTGCTACTTGCTGCGCAAGCCAGAATACATACACCAAAGAGTGTAGTCGAATGGACTCTCGTTGAATCTTGTATTTATCAATGCGTGTCATGATGAATTTTCACTTTGCAGCAGCAAGAGGCAGTGGCCCATGGACACGGCTTGGATGGCATTTCCGTGAATCATGCAAAGTTTCCATCCATTTACACAATGACGCCTATACGTCCACTATCTAGACCCTCCCTTTTTAGAAAGCCGAACATCTAGCTAGGTACCTAGGTAGCCTACGGGACCTCGCGTCCCAGCCTCTCGAGCTCCTCCTTGATAAACTCGCGCGCGTTCAGCAGCTCCGTGCTGCCGTACACAACCCTCTTCTTGGGGCGACCCCCTTCGCCCGTTCGCTGCACCCACTCCTGGAGATTGCCGTACTCGTCCATGCTGCCGCCTCCAACGGTGAACACAACAGCCTCGGTGAACCCTTGTCTGCGCTGACCAAAGCTCGCGCCCGTCCCGGGGCCCTGTCCTCCAGGCACACCGGGCAGTGCTCCGGGCGCGCTACCCGCACCGCCGGCTCGCATGGCGCTGGGCGGGGGCATGCTGCCGCGCGCGTTTGCGCTTCGGGGGTCGAAGTATAGGTAGTTCTCTGTCTTGGCGATGGCGGATGTGGACGCGGCCTGCGGGTCCATGATGGACTCGACAATCTTAGTGATGGTCAGGTCGCGGTTCGCCGGGAGGAAGTTCTTGATGCCGCCTATCAGGTTGTCGAAGTTGGATGCGAGGTTTGTCGGCACGCCGACGCCTGTCTCCTTCAGTCGGTCCGTAAGTCGGCTTGATAGGGAGGAGAAGCGCCCTAGCAGGTCTGTAGAGCCGGATTGCGCGGCTGCGGACTGCGAGGGCCCGATGGTGGTTAGTTGGGTCATTTTCGTCGTGGCGCGAACCCTGGGGATGAATGTTAGCTTTATGAGAGGATTCACGCGAAAAGGAGTCAACTTACTGTCGAACGTAGGGTAAAGAAGTAGTTTCTACCCCTGCCGCCACAAGAGCCTCTTCAAACTGAGTCCAGTCCGCGCGGCTGACTTCCTGTTCCGTGCTCAGGAACCAGATCACGAACAGACGGAGCTTGTCCAACGGATCCTGGCCCTTATCGTTGTCTTTGATAACCTCGAGGATTTGAGCCTTGGTGTGCTTCATAACATTCTCCTCCATCTGGAAGTAGTTGTCCAGCTGTCGGTCCTTTATTCCTCTGAGAATCGAAGCTAGGATGTTCATGTGCATATCCAATACTGCCTTTCGCTCCCTTAATTCGGGTAGTAATGTAATCGCGGCTTTTAGATGTTGCGCGCTGGCGCTTGTGTCGTTTTGTAGATCCTCTATCGACGAAGCGCCTGTTTTCTTGGTGATTTCTTGCGTGTCCTCCTTATACCGCATTAACTCGGCATCGATGTCCTCCGCAACCTGAGGGAATGGAACGCCGGAATTCTTTTCCCAAAAGAAATCGGTGGAATTCAGGTCATACGCCTTCTTCGTTACTCCTTTCGCGGGATTTTCCTCGTCGATCGGGGTTTCTATAGTGATTCTATTGAGTTTCATGTTAAGAACGTCGTGTACGAGGGACTGGTAGGTCCAGGAATGGGAGAGCATGGGATTTAGGTCGACGTTTCGGTCTAGGATGACGAGAACAGGACGGGAGGCGGGCGTGCCTGCAGATGAGGCAGGTCGCGCATTAGAAGAGAAAAGATTGTCCTTGGAGTTGAGAATGTGATCGCGAAGCTTTCGGTCGAGCTTTCCCGCAATCATTTCGGCGGCAGCGCCTTTCGGACATCGTATTATCGGGATGACACCTATCATGTCTAGTCAGTCTCGCAGCTTACTATATAGCATCACGATACTAGCATACCCATGGTAACCGCAACGCTGAACAGGCCGCTGACTATCCTGTCTACGACATGATCCAACTCTTCGTCCTTCGTCTTGGCGCTATTCAATGCCCAGTAGGTGTGCTCCTTCTGCATTCCCAAGCTAAACAGATCTGGTTCTGCCACTATAAAATTGAGGTACTGGTCGAATAGCTGGGCAATGTGTTCGGCCGTGCCCGCGGCGGCGGTTTGCGACGCAAAGTCTTCGAGAAGGGGTCGTGGTATAGAAGAGAGGAAGTTAATGTAGGCGGGAGAGTATAAACCCTTTTGTAGATCGCTCGTTATGCCCTCTAGGTTCTTCGCGTTCGGCTCGACGAGGTAGATGGCGGGGACATCAGGGATCGCATGTCGAGACCCAGAAATGTGCCTGAAGAAGCATCACATGTGAGCAAACGGTATAGTAACATCTCGTCTTTAACTGGATGGGTAGGTATGGAACCATACATATGCATCGTAACACCCATCGAACGTAGGTCATTTACCCTCAGAACACTGCTGATCACATCGCGCCCAAGGTCATCAAATACCAAGACTTTCCATATCGGCTCGCCGTTAGCAGTTAGGATAGGGCCAGCGGGAGCCAATCCATTTGCGTGGGAGTCTTCGTCTTCCTTCTGTTCGAGGTTCTCATTTAAGTTAAGGATTTTCTTGAGGGACGCTACTGGATGTCAGTCATAGAGGCCCAGTGAAGTGAAGGGGGAAGACGAACCGATCTGGCGATCGCGCAACGAGTTCCCTTTAGCTCCAGCCATGAGGACGGTTGCTATTGGAATTCGTGGCTATGTTTTATTCGCTGATATTGTTGTCCCAAGCTACAATTTCCGGCGCATGAGCGGTACGATAGCGCAAGTTCTCGTCTCCAGAATCATACATGTGCAAGCTAGGAGTAGCAGAGAAGGATGCGATAGACTGTAGCTTGACAAGAGTGGCTTAAGATGAGGCAAGGAATTGGATACGGTGATGGAGTTTAAGATTTCAGACAACTTAGTGGGGAAAAAGAAATGGTAAAAGAAACGGAAATATCGTAAGCTGCGTACACTCTTTAATCATGGATCGCCAATGTGCCGTGGCTACTTCGAGTATAGCTATGGAAGTTGAAAATGATATCGTCGAATTGCCATCTTTGGCTTTCTTGGTGTAGCTTCTCAATGTACCTACGTACCTTGGCAAATGACACGACGGCTTTCGAATTGAAAGTGATGTAACTTTGTACTGGCATGTGCGAATTAGATGCGTAGACCAGGATTTCGCACTGCTTGATTTTATTACCGTAGTCTTTCTTTTACTTTGCTTGATTAGGCTCGCCCCATAATTTACATATTCCACCTAACTTAACATTTCTCGTCTATAATTGCATGACGCTACCTACCTATTCTATTAAGCCCTATAAAATCACTATACGTAGCTTTATACATAACGTACAATCAAACTTTAAATATTCTGCGTAAAGTTTCAACCCCTCTAGAAAAGCTACTATTATCCCATGTTACTTACATACATAGGTATGTACATAGTTGTACTTACTCATTGAACACATAAAAAGAGCAGACTACCTAGAATTGCTGGGATTTTACGCCTATATCTATTATTAAGTGTGAAACAAGGAAGCCGGCATACCGACGCTATTTCGCTAGCCCCCAACCACATCAAGAAGCCCGCGTTTCTTTGCTCCACTTTGGGCAGTACATAAAGGTGGTACGCAGTAGGCGACGCGGTACATCCATGTGCGCTTTCTTCTCGCCCCCCCGAAGCCCCCAAAAACCGCGACGCCTAACCTTTCCTCCTCTTTATTTTCTTTCTCTTCCTGCCCATCACATCAAACTCTCCCTTTCTCCTCCCAATCAACCAACTTACTCCTGCACCGTTCGAATAAACCATCCATCTTCTCCTTTCCTCTATTTCCTGTACATCACCGCAACCTTGATACCATTTGACTCAGTTCTCTTCTCTTCTAATTTCAAGTAAATAATTGCAGAAGACGTTTCTGTGGTGGGTCTGTCCAGCTATATTTTCAAAGTTTTGTACCGGTCGCTCGCTTTCGCTTCGTCCCTCGATCCGTCAACTTAGCAATCAACTCGGATCTACTTTTCAATCCGGTCATTCATCCAGAACTCTTCAGATAGGCTTTTTTCGCTTGCACGTCCGGAGACATCCTATATCGTAAATTATATCTATCTCTCAATAATGAGAGCATGACAGAGCCAACTGTTATCTTCATAAGAAGAAGCAGGTACGCCATAAGGCGTATGGTAGCGATCTAAAGGTGTGGGATTTAACTAAGGTCATTGAAAGGGTATGAAATAACATCAATTCCCCTCCCCCTGTTTTTCTTTATTCTACCCTTCCAAAAACACCCCTACACCATTATCTGCACAAAAATTTAGAGCATGTGTTGTGTATGTGCGTGTGCGCCCTGATGAATCGTCCTGTCATGGATCTTCTCCACCCATCCCCTAAATTCCGATTTTTGCAGCAGCGTATTTGCATCTCGGTTGGGGAAAAATTGGGTTGGCAGCTAAAGGCTGGATAAAGAGAGACAGTGGCCACATTCCCCTCACTATAAAATGGCGGCAGAGAGCATTTCAAAGGTACTACTTGAACAATGAAAGTTCTAGTGACCAGTCATCATCTAACAAGTAACTCCTAAATTCCCATCTTACAGAGGGACGGAGCGTGAGAAGTCTAAAAGAGGATCGAAAGAAGATGAAGAAAACCACACAAGAGAAAACACAAAACCCCTTTGAATATGAAAGTCTATCAACATATCAGATCTATTGGGTCTCAAATGCTGCTGGGCTCTTCATCAGACAGATTAATGGCCTCTCGATGATTTACAGCCAGGAGTTCTTGGGCATATCCAGGGGGAGAGGATGTTGTCTATTACAGCACATTGACCAAAGATTGGGCAAAAGACAATAGCAAAATCATATACAGCGGGCGTCATCCAACCGACTCTAAGTCCTAGATATCGAGCAACATGATCACAGCTTGTTCACTTATAAACTGACAAGCTGGTCACTACAATGGCTGTATCTCGTCTTACAGAATGTTGCGGGCAAGGGCCTCCATAATGGCTCCTTAGAAATCCCAAGACAGTAGGCCAACACCTAGCCTCATCGCCAAATATCACCCAATGGTCTCGCCAATGTTAAGTCCATACTCTCTCAACAACCCGCCATCTCCGTGGACCACCCGGCTTATAGAGGCCCGCAAATCTTCTCATAGCCTCCGGCTCCTGACGGCACCGGAGCCCCGTATAGCATCACCGATTCCTATCGACTCCTATCCCCCCCGGAGACCTGTACCTTACTCTTCTGCCTTCTGAAGACCTACCTGACATCCTCAAATGCTGGACAATTGCCTGAGAGGACTTGCATGGCCCTTGCTCTAGATAACTGTGCATGCCAAATTCCCCAAGCCCTTGTTTTTTATTTATTTATTTTTTTTGCCCACACCATTCCCTCCCACAACTCAACAACTTCCCACCCATTCGTTATCACCATCTCTTTCTTTCCGATCCAACTCTCTTTTCCTCTGACCTACAACTAATAATATCTACAGGCAATACCTGTATGGTGCTAAGCATAGTAGGGTTAGTCTAATAGCACGTCGTTTTCTCTGCTTACTTTACTGAACAGAGGCCTGCAGTACCGTCGCGAAACCGTTGAGAAGCTGTTCTTCGGAAACACAACAATCACCTTCAATCATCTAGTAAGTGTTCATCTCCATCGCTTTCGCTGCTTGTACTTGTCCTTGATGGCCGGGACTCGGATAGCAACACACCCATTGCCTTAATTGGCCTTGACCTGCATCTTTATAATCACCCCCTACCCTCAGATCTTCTGATTCGCTAACACCAAGTCTCGCATAGCTATTAGTCACGTGTCGATCCGATCTTTCATCACGTGACACTTTCCGGCATGGCCCAAGACTGGCAAGATGGCCATCCCTCTCCGTTAGGGGAGGGTGGTCAGTCCGCTGCTGGCAATATGCCACGTGAACCACGGGATTTAAATTTTGATATACAGACTCTAAGCAACCCCGAATATAATCAATCAAGGACTATACGCCAGAATCTCTACCAAGGCAATGATGGGAGTATTCAACCAAACTCTTATGACAATAGCAATGGGCTCGGCAATGCCTTCAACGCAAATCCCCAAGGTTTCAACCATTACAACAATCACAATTACGACCAGGCAATATTCCAGCCCAGCCTGTCGCAAAATCATGGTTCTGGCAATGGACAGGTTATCAACGGTCATGGACAGGTTACCATGTACCATACCGGCCAGATCAACCATGCCCATCTCATGAGCAATTCGAACCCTCAGACATGGCCCTCTCCTCAACAGAGGCCAGCTCAGGTCCAGCGCGGACAAGGCCATCCCCAGAACAGTCAGCCGATGTCCTACCCGCCCCCTTCTTTATACCCAAACCTCCACAATACCCCTGTCAACCAGGGAAACATGTACAGCTCGTTCTTCGATCCTGGGATGTCTAATACTGGCTCGCAGCCATTCTCAAATAAGATGGGGAATGGCGGATATCCTGTGCTTCATCAACCCACACCCGTACATGCGCATGTGCCCGCTTCTCGCATAACCACTAGGCCATCAGTTGCTAGATCGCAAGGATCCACACCATCGGCTGTCCCCTCAGCCGCATCGGCACCCGCGCCGCCACCTGCGGCGCCGCCGATTCAAACGCAAACGGCTGCCCCACCAGCCGGGCAACAACCTGTGGGTCCTATCAGCCAATACGACCACAGCAACTGGCCTGCGCCAGAAGGATGTCAAGGCTTTTTCCGTGTGGAAAATCCCCCCACGACTAAGAAAGTTACCTTTAAAGAACTGCTAGAATCGGGGCATTATGCAGATTATTCCTATACAGTGAGACACGACACACACGCGTATCCCCTACTGCCAAACAGGTCTACTCGTCTGCCTTGCGAACTTCAGACAGAATTGAGTTCTTTAACGGAACGTATCAATGATACTGGAGTGGCAGACGCGGAGAAAGCTCGTCTTGAGGCTGAACGCAACGCCTTGTTAGGCGAAGAAGTCATCGTAGCTGAGGTTCAAGGTAAGTTGGACTTGGCATCCTTATTTTCTTAAAGTGCACCCATTGCAACAATACTAAGCTAGGATTCTAGGACCACCCCCACCTCCGCCTGTAATAAGAGCCAGGACAAGGACCAAGCGCAAGCGATCCGCCATGGACTCTACTGCTAATCCCGAGAATTCGCCAGTCGGTAGTGACGATGAAAACAATTCCACGGATCGCAAAGCTCGTCGCGTAAGTTCCCTCTTGTTCCCTCGCTGTGGTAGACACTTACAGCAGTATTCTTCCATTTTATTCATGAATCTCAACAACGCTAACCTATCAATCGGAGCAGATCAAGGAGAGTCGTCGTCCAACAGATTCTCTTGAGGCTATTGAGTACGATGTTATAAACATCCTTTGGCTAGACCCGAAGAAACCGCCCACTGAGGTCAGAGAAATGTTTATTGCTTTTGGAGACTATGTCACGTCTATCTGTGGCAAGGGCAAAGACTTAAGAAACAAGATCGACAAGGCCGAAGAGGATGAATCCACGGCCGAGTTGGATTCGCTCAAAGGCGAATTGACGAATCTATACGAGCAACTACGCGCTGCTATCGATGCCGCTCTTGAATACGGGGATGACTATACTGTCGCACAGCTGGGTTCCCACGTCAGGCTTCTTTCGAATCTCTGCACCGTTCTACGCCTTTCTTTTGCGACGGGTAATTTCAACGGACGTTTACCAAAAGCGATACTACAACTCTTCTCATGCTTCACCACAGTTACTAAGGAATTCTGGTCCGAAAAGCTGAAGTTCAACAGAATGTACGAAAAGTACAAGGACAGCGTAGATGAGGAGGGGACTAGGTATATTGAACTACTGCTCGCTAACGCAGAGAAGCGTTCGGCTCAGAATTCTCGCAAAGAAAGTCGCGCGGACGCTCCAAAGGGCGAGGATGGTAAGAAAGTTACCGCACCTGTTCTTAAGAAGGCACCTGTGTCGACTACTTCCCGAGACACCCTAGCCGCGTCCAAGGCATCACCGCTGAAGAAGGAACCTGCTTTGAAGAAGGCTGCAACGGAAGTAAAGAAAATACAGCCAACCGATTATTCCGGCCTGGGATCTGCGAGAAAAGTCAGCAACGTGGCAAAGGCAACGCCTTCTCTAGCCCCTTCGAAACGACCACGAGACGATGATGGAGACTCTCGGGCACCTAAAAAGGCAGCCGTTGAGAACGTGGCGGGCGTCCCGTCCACGTCTAAGGTGCCAGCTACTTCCGCGACAGCTAGTAGCCAAGCTTCGTCGGCAACCAACGCCCAAGCTCGCGCCCGACCCAGCGGATCTATGCTTCCTGGTAGTAGGTCTAGAGTATCTTCTAAGCCACAACCGAAGAAGCCGAGTGGCAGTATCAGTAATCTTCTTGCCGAGATTGCAAAGCCGAAGGAGAGTCCCAAACAGCAGCCAGAGGAAGTACCGAGAGCGCCCGAGACTGAGAAGGAGAAAGAAAAGAGGCTTCGTAAAGAATCTCGAAGACATCTCCACGTAGCATGGAAGCCGGAACCGCTACTTACTGAAGTAAAGATATTCGAGCATGACATTGATGAGGATAAGGGACGAGATGACAACATGCTTCGAGATGCTCGAGACAACCGTTCAGAAGGTCAGGCCCTGAAGGAGAACAACAGGGCACTCCAGGAGAGGCTCGGGTCTGGAGAGTCTGACGAAGACGACCAAAAGGAAGTCTCTTGGTATTCTCCTACCTTGGCTGTGGTACCTAATCTACCCTTGGAACAGCAAGAGAAGATCTTTGAGACTAGAGGCGGAAAAATTCCAGTTGATTCTCCTCAGGCTGCGGTTATGCGCGACTACGAGAGCCGTGTTCTGATGACACACTACACCAGCGATTCGGAGATTCCCAAGACCCCTCAGTCCCCAACCGGGAAGATTGCCGAGACCTTTTCACAGCCCAAGACTGAAGTACTCCTCTCTACCATGCCGAAGTGGCATGAAGGTCTGCCGGACCAGTCCCCGGATAAGTCTGCCAACCGTCGTGAATATCGGCAGCGTTGGTCAGAGCACGCTCATGGTGGTGGATTGGACTATGCGTCCCGCAACGCCCAGTATCGCGCGGTGTCCTCGCCTAAGCCGCAGGGAGGCTCCACCAACAAGTTGCGTCCCCGCACCGAGCACGAGAATGCAGGCGAAGTCTTAGCCCTACTGAAGTCTGAAAAGGTCAAAAACTACTCCGATCCGCACCCGTATGATCCGGCAAACCCCAAGACACAACGCCGCCACGACTACACGGATCCGAAGGTTCAGCAGAATGCCGATGCGCTTGAAGACGTTTTCGCCAAATTCTCGGGTAAGCCATTCCCGCCGACGGAGCCCCCCGAGCACATTCGATCGAACCCGGAGCGTGTTGCGGAGTGGCATGATGGCCGCAGCCGTGGCCTTGCGATGAAGGCAAAGCAGGGCCAGCCTCAAGCGGAAGTTCAGCCGCAAGCCGAGCCGCCGCAGTCCCATGATGATCGGAAGATTTTCGACGCCCTGCAGCAGATCAAGATCATTCAAGCTGGCCAAGTTCAGCCGGTTCCCCTTCCCGCACCCCAGCCTACACAAGCTGCTATGACCTCACCCGCCGGTGCGCCGAATCTTACGGCGGTTCAACAGCTTCTCGCTGGTTTGGGTGTACAAGCGCCAACACCAGCTTCGGTACCTATACCTACAACTACTCCTGCTCAGCAGGACACAACCAATCTTGCGAGCATTTTGGCTGCATTGCAACAGTCGAACAGCACCGCCAACACCGCCAACACCGGCTACTTCTCCTGGCCTACGAGCCAGAACCAGGGCACCCAGAACTATGGCGGATACGGATACAACACCCAGCAGTACGGCGATGCGTCGCAGTCTCATTCCCAGTCCCAAGCTTCGACCTCGCGCGAAGAACGCGAGCGCGCAAGTCGAAAGGACTCTCATCGGGGAGCGAAGGACCATAAGGGTATCAACCGTTCTCTCATCGGCACGAAGCCGTGTACTTTTTGGGCCAAAGGCCAGTGCGCTAAGGGAGACAAGTGCACTTTCCGACATGATCCGAACGATCTCGCCTAGGCAGTTATGAAAGGATAGTACATATCATCGTTCTTGGTCCGACTACTATTACAGGATCCGGGACAACTATCCACATTCTTATTTCTTGATTTTTTTGTCGTTTCCTTTCTCGCCTGTATCAACACAACAATCATCAGCATCATAAGGAGTTTTACGCCTCAGGAGAGGCTACGGAAGGCATGATAAGGATGTTCATGGCATTATTGCATCATCGGATCATGCGGCAGGGTTGTATCGGCCACTTTTACCTTTTTGGTCGAGGTCATTCTTGATGGACGAACAGTCAGACAGGCAGGCAGGCAGGCAGTCAGAAGCATTGTGCTTATTTTGTGACCTGTTTTTCTTCGACACACCCTTGATTGATAGGCAGGCAAGCAAGCAAGCAGACAGGCAGGCAGGCGGAGGCATAGTGCTTGTCTTGAAAACCCCCTTTCTTCTTCAACCCGACAACCTATTGATGGGGCGGATATAGGCATACACGTACATACCTGTGTTTTGCAAACCCAAAAACCCCCCTTTTTTTCTTCGAGACCCCGATATGGATGGATGGATGGATAAGGTCTTCGACATAGGTACCTAGCCACTCATATAGGAGATGGCATATACATCGTCTACTCGAGTTTTTACTTGCATACAACAACTACGGTTGCTATTATCACCTGGCTTGGTTTCTTTTTCCCACGCATGTATCAATAGGAATCGGCGACAGCATTTTCTCTTTCTCGGAAGGCTGGGGAAACCCTTCTCCCCATGTCTCTCCGGGATTGAGAAATGTTTGTTAGCCCTAGTACTCTGGCCTCGAGCCATGACGAAAAGACAGACAGATAGACAGACTCTTTAATTTACTGGCATATCCAGTTCCGAATATGACCTTCTGTCTCAATAATTACTTTCTTGCTCTTTTGTCTGAATCATCGTGACTGTGGTGATCGTAGTACTCGCAATTAATTGAAGTATTAGTGACTAGGCGTATATCAATCCTAATACATAGATAAAAACCCAGTCCGTATTTCATATTAGAGTAGTCCATCCAATATCTTGTGATAGCAACGCCGAATAATACTCGCCCTTAATACCTTTTTCAACACCCCCATATTACAACAAATAGCTGAACACATTTTACTTAAACCATAACCCAATCATTTAGTCACTCGTTCAAACCCAGCCTATCCTCAATAACAGCCACAATGCGCGTCCACTCCATCATAGCCCCATCACCGACATCGCCACACGCAAGCGTCTTCTGCTGGGGTCTCAGCACTTCGAACCAGCCCTCTACTTCCTCGCTAGCGGTTCCTTGCGTGTGCTCTTCGGCTCGGTGTGCTTCATCCTCGGGCGTTGACTGATTTGCCTGCTTAATGTTACGGTTGATGCCCCATTCTTCCTCCAACACGCGTAGGGATTTGGCCGTGACCGGGTGTCGCCACATGGCCGTGTTCATGGCACTGGACGTGAAGATTAGCTTCCGCTTCGAGTTTTCGTTCCGTGCTAAAGGGGTTAGTTAGCTCAATACGGGGGTATCACTCACGGTGCCACGATAATATGCTTCTTCTTCTGCCTCCTCCTCCTCGTCCCATCGGCAACCGAACTCTCACCATCAGGAGCCGCAACATCGCTATCCAGCTCACCCCACGCGTCCCAGGCGCGCACGACGCTCGTCAGAATGCCGTCGGCAAACCCGCCGACGATCTTGGCCATGGTATTCGCGCTTAGGGGCGCGATGACAAGGAGATCAGCCCCTTTGAGTCAAGGAATTAGCAATAAATTAATCAATTAATCCAACGAGTAGATCATATAGCAGAGAAGAATGCCGGCTGGCTAGGTAGCTTACATCGCCGCAGCTCAATGTGCAAAATCGAATCCCCCCGCTTCCAAGGCTCGCGCCACTCGTCCGCGTCCACATAAACACCATCCACGCACGGCATGCTCAGCAGCGAGGACACGGGAGGCTGCTCGCGGGACTGGCCCGCGAGGAACCGCATCGCGGACGGCGTCAGCAAAACCCGGATGCTGAGCTCCTTGTTGGCGGCGTTGCTGCTGCTGTTGTTCCGCTCCGCCAGCGACGCTATGATCAGCGGCAGCTTGATGGTGGCCACGGACCCCGAGGCCGCGAGGAGCAGGTGGATCTTGTCGTCGCGCAGCGCGGCCGTCAGGCTGGCCAGCGAGTTCTTGCGCCGGCGCTCGTGGTGGGCGTCGTGCTTGGGGGAGATGGCTTGGAGCATGGTTGGTTGGTTGGTTTCTTTCTCTCGCTCTCTTCTTTTACTTCTTATCGTTGTGTCAGTTGCTTAGTTGTTGGTACGTTGGGTACCTAGGTAACTTGAGGCAAGTTGATGTGTATATCTGAGATAAATAAGGTAGGTAGGTAGACAAGCAAGTTCAAAACGTGGGCATGATTTGGTTTACATAGGCCAAGGTTTCAACAAGAATGCAAAGACGAGATCGGAGGATGCTCTTTGTTAGCTAAGCAGAAGCAGATCACGAGTGAGGCAATTGACGTTGGTCTAGAATTCCAGTTACCCAGCTTAGTAACTCGTTGCGAATTGGTTTTGGTCTAGGAGCGAAGAACGGCCCACTTGGATCGGAGTCATGCTATCGCGTTGCTGGTAACGCGTTTTTAGGGGATGGAACTTGAGAACATGAGAAAAAACTTACGTTCGTCTTGGATGTCGCGGTGTCATATGATGGTACCTATTGGAGAAGTAGAAGCTCAAGATGACGGCACGTTGCGGGGTTCAATTCACTAGGTACTCTATCTTAAAAACATTTGGGGCAGATATGAGGGGTAAAACACCCCTGGTACCCCTATAACCGGATGCTGTGGAACATTAAAATGGGGACCCCATTCTGCTTTGCGATCGTGGTTTGATTGGTTGGCTGCTCTCGAACCGTTGAATGCGGCGTCTTCCGACTCCACTATCACTTTAACCCCACCATTCGTGTCACCGTCCCCCCTATTCCATCCCCTTCATCCCCTTCATCCCCAACATCATTCATCCACTGACCAGACGTAGTCGTCTCTGACGTGCTATCATATTAGAGCGAGCACCTATAACCATCGGCGCATCTTGATCGCCATCATCCTCGTCGCCAGGGCCCTTGCCCGGCTTCCCTCCAGGTCCGTACCACAGCTGTACCCAAGGAACCCAGGGCGAGTTCTTATCATCCGCTGCCTTTTCCGGGTCCTCTGGGTAGTAGTAGTTGGCATTCACCACGTCCTGTTCGATAGCGAGAGTCAGTAATTGCTTTGTTAGGTGGAATATCTGCTCTCTTGACACATGTCTTGGGAGCGATTGAGTTGAAAGGATACTGGTAGGGGAAAACTAACCTGCGTCGCCTTATCCACCTTGTAATCGATGTATTGTTGCGGGTCTCGTGCGTAATTGCCAGTAGGCCTCTCACCTGGATGAACTCCCAGCCACTTGTCAATCTCGAGAGCCAGTACGCTCTCCTCCTTGCCCTTATCTGCCTCTGGGGCGCCGACAACCTGCGTGTGGTGGATGTATTGAAGACGCGCGCGAAAGAGTTGCTTCATTATGCGAGGGAAGACATCATCGGCAACCGGTCTCGTCCAAGCGTATCGCTTACGCGCTGCCTCGATGATCGCGCCGAAGGAAACACGGCATGCTTGGTTACGGCCGTCGATGATTGTGCGGGGAGAGTTTCCTAAGCTGTGGGCGATCGAGTTGGCCTCGGTCATGATGGCAGCGAATGCGGCGTCGACATCGCGTACTTCGAGATTAGCCGCCTGGATGTGAATCGCCCACTTGAAGTCGACCCAATCTTCGTCCGTCTCGAAGATCTTGAGGCTCTTCGGCAGGATGAATCCGTGGTGATGGAAGATGTCTTGGAACTCCACCTTGTACCACCAGTCTGGGAGGGCCACTACATGACTGTAGTTTAACTTTGAATATGTAGACATAGTGGTTGTCGCCGTAGTGGGCTGTACGAATGGGATGATGGTAGGCGACAAAGGTTTTAGAATCGGATTTGAAGAAGCAGCGGCTCTGAATCAAACGCCGCAGTTAACTTTGGATAGTAGATATGTTGATAACGGTTGGGAAAGATCTGATGATTGTCGATCTTGTAGGTTCCGGGCGCGATCGGGGCGATAAAACGTTAATCAATGAGTAGGCTGACTTTTTTGATAGTTGGTAGCCGGAACAACACGGAGAAGCGTGATAACGAAGGTGTTTTGCATAAAGATATCGTAGATGTTAAGCAGAAGAAAAACAGTCTCATAGATCGTGAGGAAGGATTTGGAAGATAAAAGCGTTAGGGTTAATGTTGAGATGAGTAGCGTGAAAGCGCTAGGACCTGGTAGATGTCAAGTAGGCGCGTTCCATACCTTACGGAAGGTACCTATGGGGTGTAGAGGGAACCTAGCTGTGAACATTGTATGATTCAATGGACACCTTCCTTCTAGTTTACGACACTAGAAGTTCCTTTCAGAAAGAACCGCCTCGGGCATGATCCACACGTCAATGGTGTAGATACCTTAGGCGCCATGAGAGAACAGCCCCTCCTTCCACTTGCTATCCATGAACCGCCTTCCAACACATAACTTTAATTCATTCCTTCTCAGGAATAAAATGCCTGGATTATCTCCCCTCCCTGTCGCTATTGCCTACCTTAGGTGTCTAGACACCTAGTCTTCTTGGTTAGGTACCTACCTAGGCAGGCAAGATGTCCTTGTGTAGCAAATATTCCACAGCTTAATATTTATTTAATGGGCAATATTATCCGCCATTAGCATACAAAACCTTGCGGGAGCCCATTAACCTTATATAGCTTCATCCACGAAAAGCATTTTGGGGTTTGTCCCTTGAGAACATTTGATCGGTCTGCTTGCAAACCCGTCATACAAATCGCGTCACATCCAGTCACTCACTTCAATTTCTACCCAACTCAAACATTTTCTACAATTTCAAATAGACCTATAGACCTATAGACCTATGAATTACACCTAACATTGAAAAGGCCTTATGAGTCAGATGTAAGGAAAGTGACTGTCAAATGCTTGTCTTTGTCACTGATGTGAGACGATGCATCGAACGTGTCATGGACATGTGTAACACATTCACATCCTCTTAGGAAAACAAGGGCCTTGTATTTTCATACAAGAAATCCCACAATGGGTTTGATTGCTTTGAAAACCGACTATGTACATTATCGCCTTCTTTTCCACGTTGTCTTTATCGATGATTCCCATTGTTCTTGGTGCCTGGGAACACAAATACAATCCACCAGTCAGTTCTCTTATGAGTTGGCTCGGGATGTATACAAGTTGATTGCTAAGTATACTTAAACTCTTAGCTATATTCCCTAGTTCCGTAAATTCGTCCCCGTCTACTCTGCTCCTATCATACACCATGGCCGTCTCATCGCAACCACGATCCTTGACTTTCACCCTGTTCGGCTCTCATGCTGCGCGACTGGAGGTTCTCATTGCAGCTGTCGGCTGCGCACTACAGTTCGCGGTTGCTATACTACTCTTCTGGATGCTTTACAATATTGGCAAAACCCGCATCGTGTCGGATAAAGAGTTACTCGGACAACGTACGGTCAAGACTGGGATATCGGAGGCTAATCTCATGGATTCACTTTCGGTTGCGTTTTTATCTATGCTACTTGTAACATTATTTGCAATTACACGGCGATAGTTGATGGGTCTAAGGCACACAGTTTGGGGGAAAAATAGATAGCAGTACTAGGTTTTCCAGTGAACTTCATACAAATATATGATACGTCTTCACAAGCGCTTTTGATCATTAGTACTCAACAGCAAGGTTCAGGGGTATGTGGTGTGGACTGTCATCTGCACTATCCATAGTTATTAATGCAAGCCATCTAATAATGTAGAGTGTGTAGGTAATTAATGATCTGCTATCAAAACGTAGGCTTGTGTAGCCCTCTGGCTCTAGTTAAAATGCCAACTTTGATCCGCTGTCCTGGAGAATAAGCAGAAATCATTACCGATGCTGTATAGGTACCGCTGATTCCGAACTTAACTAGACACATACCGAAATAATTGGCCGAGTACATTACTACCGTGCTAGTGATTATCCTAGATCTGATACACTATAAGCCAAGCAGGTTACGCCCATTCTTAGGCGTCGGCGTTGGCCGTTCGATACAGAGAGAATCTTCGTTGGTGAGATAACTGATCTAATAATGGAAAGCTATACAACCCATATTTGATGACTGTTCGGTGTTTATACCGCTTCACCCGAGTCTTCACATAACATTAGATCAGGAAAAGCCACTCACATTCAGAATTCTTGTCAGGACATAGATCAAGGGAAGAGTACGTAGACCTAGTATAGAGACCCGCTGAGGTTAAGGGGTATATAAAGGGGTCCTGTGCACTCCTGAACGAGCTTCGAAGGTTAAGCATTAATAACCCTAAATCTATTATCACATTGGTGTAACGGGACATTGGCAAAGTTACTGTAACCTCACATGTACTTCATGTGCGGTCTATTACGAAGGGACCTGGATTTTCTTCGAGTTTATAAAGAATCAACTGTCTCCTGACCCCTTATACACTTATAGTCATGGACTCTAAACTTCCTTTGTCATGGTCACGCCAGGCCAGGTTCTCTCCGCTGGCATTGTACTTCCACTCGTATGCCTGATCCTAGCGGGCGCGCGCTTCTATACCCGCAACGTTCAGAAAGCTGGTTTTGGAATCGATGATTGGCTTATTACTCTGGGCGTGCTTTTTGATCTGTGGTATGGGCGCGTGCTTGATCACGGGCTAACGACTTGGGGTTTTCGGCTATACTACACCTATCTCGCCTAACTCCCACACACAGTTAGCAAAGGTACCACCTATACCATGCGTACTTCTTCAGTTACGAACGATAAAGCTAATTAGCCATAGATCCAATTCGCCCTGCAGTTACTGATGTATCTTGCCTATGGTTTCGTCAAAGCAAGCATTATATGCTTCTGTCGTCGTATATTTGTTGGTCACAAAGGTTCAGCATTTGACTGGGCATCACTTGCTGTACTTGTTAGTGTCCTATGGTCCATTGGGTTCTTGCTTGCGCTTGTATTGGCATGCGGGAGGCTCTTCTGGCTTGAATGGACTCCTCTTCGAGCACAGGAGTCTAGCTGCGATGGGTATCCTCCTGACGAAGCAATGGTCATTTCTGACTTCATACTAGATATTTTAATCTTACTTCTCTCGATCCCATCGGTGACTTGCTCTCGTCTCTTTATCAGTGTATTAAATACTAACATAACTAGGTCTAGAATCTTAGCATGCCTAGAGGAAAGAAGCTACCTAATGGCAGAACGGTGGTATGGGGGTATTTGTACAAATGAAGGATCATTTGGTTTCAAAATTTTCGATTTAGATCACATATAAAGTCTGTAGGGAATTAGATGATTCTTAATAACTAGAATCTAAAACATGGGCTCTTGGCCATACTTCTCAGCTTGCAACTGGGTACTAGCTGCAACAGCAGCATTGCAGCCACTCGAGATTGCCCCTGGAGTGACTTTGTAAGGAGTGATGCAATCACCAGCCGCAAACACACCCCGAATATTTGTTTGATACATAGGGGCATCGGCTGCAATGTCCCCCATAGGCGTGAGTGTGAGGCCAAGTTGGCTAACAAAAGGTCCCTGGACACTGGTCTGAGGATTGTGGACCAGGAACTTCTCCTCTTTCTTGGTACCGTCTTCGAATTCCACGGTCACCGAGTTCTCATCGGTACTCTCCAAGAGACGCTTGATTGGCCGAGACTCGACTTTGAACTTCGAACTGCCGGTGGTGCTGAGCTGTGCTGCTAAGTCGCTGTTGCCATGGGTGTATAAAGTAACGCTGTCGCTAAGCTGGGCTGCGTTCTCTGCCATATGGATGACGAGAGCAGGAACTATGACGGGGCTTATAGCTAGTACTCCTGATGATGGCGAACCTCGATCTTCATAACCATGGCAGAACAAGCAGTGGAAGCTAATGATTTGGTATCAGCATTCGGCTCGCGTTAAGACTGACAGGAATCTTACATTCGCTTCGCCCACAACTGGCCATAGCCATCGATATCTGGGTAAGTATCAGACGATCCAACGGCCAGCAGTACCTTACGGAAGTTCCATTCTTTCCCGTTACCGTCCCAGACCACGAAGTGAGAGTCGCTCCGCTTCTCCACCTTGGTCACCGAGGTATCAGAAAACTGGATTGTGGAATAGTGAGCCAAGATATCTTTTCTGGTTGACGCACGAAACTCTTTAGGGTCTCGGTCCTCCCAGGTTGGGACCATATGCATCTGAGTGGCTTTGGCATTCCGGTAGCTCTTAGAGTCGAACACGACGGCAGTGTGTAGCTGACGTGCCAAGGTGCCGGCAGCGGTCAAACCAGCAGGTCCTCCCCCGATAATCGCAACATCAATGAGCTCCATAATGAGGGATCAATCTGAAAGTTACTCTGGAATCGAGGTTGTAAGGTGTGTTAGTTGATCGAGGTAGATTAAGAGGTAAACAAGCAGAGTTGCGAGTACACGCTCTTTAAGAGGATTCCCAGATAAAGCTATCAGAAATCAAGATTCAAGGTCCTGAATTTTCAGTCCAACCAACATACCTCAGGTATGGTATGCAACTTCACCATAGGCCATTACTCCACCGTTGTCTGCACCGAGAGGGAAACTGTTGGTGATATATCTGATACAAACAAAGCGTTATTACCGCATGCCTCCCTTACATACGCCCCTCGCATACCTAGCCATACCCCCACGTTAATGATACACTCTTGACATCTATTATATCGTTTCTATAATCTCATAATGATTTTATAATCAATTACATGGCTAAATGGCATCAGAATCGGTCGATAGCCATACGACAAAACGCCCGGGAGGGCTCCGACTGTCCCTTATAATGTTCGGGCTTTGCTTGGCTATATTTTTGACGGGAATGGTACGAGTACAACCCGGAGAGTGCCATCTAGAGCCCCTGAATTCCAAGATAATACCAATTCTTGCGGTTTCCATAAAGTCTCTAATTGCAGTAAAGGATACTACGATATTATCTACCGCCACACCTATCATCAGCAATAAATTCAATGCTCTCGACGACATAGCATGGTGGTCAAATGCCTACCCCCTTACCCTTAGCAGCTTCCAACTCTTCTACGGCACGCTTTACAGCATTTTCCCCATCAAATTTATATATCTGTTCGTTATTGCGCTCTTTGAGATTGGTTTGTTAGTATGTATTACCGTGTTTAACTCCGTGGCTTTGATTGTCGGCAGGGCAATTGCTGGCTTTGGAGCAGCGGGCATCTTTTCCGGCGGGATACTCATTACTACGAAGCTGATTGATTTATCACGTCGAGTCGCATACCTCGGTATCATGTCCGGCGTGTTTGGACTTGCGGCGATCGTTGGCCCGTTACTGGGCGGTGCTCTCGTCGACCGGTCTACGTGGAGATGGTGCTTCGGCATCAATTTGCCTCTCGGCGCTGTTACTATCGTCCTCTGCGCTATACTCGTAAGGCTCCCAGAGGAGCCTGGCGTCCGTCCCAAAGGCTTAGTCGGCAATTGCAAAGAGTTTGACATTATGGGTACCTTGTGCATGGTCGGAAGTCTCATCTGTCTCCTAATAGCCCTACAGTGGGGAGGATCTACGTATCCTTGGAACAATCCCCGTATAATCGCCCTCTTCGTCGTATTCGGAGTTCTGTTTATCGCTTTCGTATTCATACAGTCGACGTCGATATTCAGCAAATCACGCACCCTCCCGGCTAGCTTGCTACATAACCGTGATGTCTGGCTGGCTGCAGGCTATGCCATGTGTCTCACAGGCGGCATGTACGTGGCTGTCCCCTATATCCCAGTTTGGTTTCAAGCGATTCGAGGCTACTCTGCACTCTCCTCGGGAGTTATGCTTATACCTACCATTGCCGGCTACGTTGTCTCATCCATCATCGCCGGCGGCCTCACAAGTGCTATCGGATACTACAACCCTGCAATGATCGTAGGCACTGCACTATCTATTTCCGGAGCCGCTTTACTCACAAGGATAGATGCGGAAACCTCCACTGCCAGGATTGTTGGTTACCAGTTGCTGTATGGTTTTGGTATTGGCTCAGGGTTTGGTCAGCCCAGCTACATCGTCCAGACGTTGTTGCCACCTTGCGACGTACCAGTTGGCGTGACCTTCATCACACTTGTCCAGAATCTCAGCGCGTCTGTTTTTGTAGCTGTCGGGCAGAGTATCTTCCAAAGTGAGCTGCGCTCACGTCTTCAGTCTATTTTGCCCAATCTGGACGTTTCATCGACTCTTGACGCAGGGGCTAGCAACTTCTTGTCGTCAATACCACCTGAGAACCGGAATCAGGCCTCACAGGCTTACAGCACTTCCTTAATCCTAACGTTGTACATCCCTTTGGCTTTGAGTTGTATGTCGATTGTCGGAGCTTTAGGTATAAGATGGCGTTCCATGAAGGTCGCGAGTAGCCATGTGGTCAACGATACTGTTGAACAAATACCTGTGACAGAAGAGGGCGTAGGCGTAGAAAGCAAAGGGGAACCAACATCGTAGAGTTTAATTTCACTTGGCTAGGCTAGCCGTCTAATGGAATGATATCCCGTAACCTCAGCATCTATTTAGAGACAAGGCTAAGGTAGAATCCCACAGTGTCCTTTACTTGTTCCTCGAAACTCTTAAACTTAATGCCAAAAGCCTCCTCCGCCTTAGAGTTATCGATGCGAATGTTGATAGGATGCATCTCTGCCTCTTTTGCAAAAACCTTCCCGATCGACTCCGGAAAGTATTTTTTGACGAACGGAAGCGCATCAGACCAGTTGGTCCCATTTGTGCCCTCACTGTCAAGCAAATACCTACCTGTTGGAACGGATGTCTTGAGGGATAGAACGTGCAGCTTCGCAACATCGTCTATGTGAACCGACACGGTAAGCAGGGGGTTGTTGGACTTTCCCAGGATATGGCTCAGCAAGATGTCGTTCGACCCTGTGCTGAACTGATCTACAGTTCGACTCAGTTTGTTAGGACCGAAAACGAAAGTGGGCATCAGGAAAACGACACCGAATGACGGCTTGTTATCTTTGATGAACTGCTCGGCAGCCTCTAAGGCTATACTCTTGCTCGCTGCATAAGCGAACAAGCGATGTGGGAACTGGTCCGTCACCTTGTAATGACAGACCTCGTCATCACCTATGATTCGTCTATTAGCACATAGTAAAAAGACGAAGGTAAGAAGGCCGCATACTTCGGAATATTTCTTTGGAGAATTTTCCAACGGCAAACTCGGAGGTCGGGATGTAAACCGAGAGGGAGGATGTGACAACGACGCGCTTTAGCTTGGGAAACTTGGCCGCTGCAGAAAGGACATTAAGGGTAACGTCTCGGGCCGGCTCTAGGTAGTCGCGCGCGAAGTCATCGGTCTGGAAGACGGTCAGTTCCAAAGTCGATGCTTCAAGTACAGAAAAGACTTGCATCGATGCCAGCAGGAGAAGCCACGTGGATAATGTGATCCACGTCTTTCAAAGGGCCGTCGAAAGCACCGGTAGTTCTCAGATCAGGGATCACTACGAACTCGATCTTGTCCAAGAAGTCGCCGGGAAGGATGCGCTTGATCTCATCGACCTGCGGAACTCTCCTTACGACCCCACGGACCCGATATCCAGATTCCAGAGCGGAAACTGCGGTCGCATAACCGAGGAATGAGCTCACGCCCGTGATCTGTCGATTGTATTAGCATATGGAAGTTGGACATTTGTTTCGCTGTTACCCTACCAATACGAGTTCTGTAGACATTCTTTACACGGGGGTGTTTTTCATCCACGATACCCATCGAGGAATAACAAACCATGCGACATCAACTATTCTGAGAGTAAAAGCACCTCTAGATATAGTGTTTCTGAAAAGGGGTGTTGGCTCCTCCTATTAGTATTAAATCTTCCTCCCTAACAATCACCCAGCTGAATCCCACCGACTCGGGTTAGCCGCACTCGGCCTTCGTTTCGCCCGTTTGTGAAGATAGCGCTTGTGCCATTGACAACAATTGAACCGATTCCGAAGCGACAATGTAATTGATTTATGTCGTGACATGTAATATGACCGTGCACTCTCTCCGCCGTCCTCTCTGAACTATCCGATTCCGATCCTCTCGTGTGGGTACCCCGGCACATCCGCATCCAGACCGCCATGGCTTCAATTAAACCGGAAAGGCGTCATCCTCCGCCAACTGGTGACATTGAAGATACTTGATGGTTGAGATTGGGTCTATGGTTTTTTTTTTTTTTTTTTTTTTTTTTTTTTTCACTTACTGAGCTCTTCCGTGTTTGCTGCCCTGGGGGCTGCCGGATTCACGTAGGGTGCAAGGCTCTAGGCGATTAACAAGGGGCCTTGCTGGTATCGAATACTGAAGGGCTTGTATAATTGAACTGGCTGACTACCTAGGTGAAGGTGGAAGTATCTTAGAGAGGATCTGACAGATGTTGCACTCGGGTGTGTTGAAAGCCATGCCTGCGTACAAGTAAAATACGCGGTCACGAGCCTATATCTATGTTCGTTCTATCCCCATACTTCTACTTCTCGAATGGTCCAAGGTGTATTGTTAGAAATCATAATAATAAGAACTTTATGGTTTATTGTGAAGAATGCAGGTCTTTTCATCAACATATCAAGTCTGGTAGGACTTCGGAGATAACGGACCTGACGGTTGAATATTTCCCCTTTCGTACTGTCATGATTACGAACCGCCGATCTTGGCTTATGCGGATCGGATATGGGGTAGGTAGTAATCCTGTCGCCCCTCTTCCTCTGCCTATTCCATCTCTAGACACTTCAAGCTAATATCCTTAGATCCTGTAGTCTCTGACCATACCCACCCTTGTTTGTCCTTAGGGCTAATGTTCACTACGTTTGTTGGAACGGGTTCGGGTGCTGCCGAGTCTGGCGGCCCCGCATCTTCGGAGCCTCTTCAGCCCCTCAAACCACGACAGAAGCGGAGTCAAGTATCCAGGGCTTGTGATTGGTGTCGTGTCCATCGCATCAAATGTGACAACCACCTTCCGTGTTCCAACTGTCGGAAGAGAGGCGGCCAATGTAGCCAGGGCGAGGTAGAGGTGCGCACGCTGCCTCACGCTTATCGCAAGATCGAACGGCTGGAGAAGAGAGTGAGGGAATTAGAACAGGAGCTCGAGAACGAGCGAAGCACCAAAAGACCACGAACCGGGCTTGAGACACCTCGCACCACACCACGGAGTCTAGATTCGCCCGCACTCTCTTCTGGTCTGGATCGTGATAATGTCTTGACTCCCGCCAGCCGCAATGAGGGTAACTCTGAGAGACATCGATTGCGAGGGGGTGTGCACGTTCGCGCGACGCGGTCTGAACAGGAAACGTGGTACGGGCCATCATCGCTATTTTATTTCATTAGGCGGGTAAATGCCTTTCTGAATAGTTCGCTTCCAGAGACTCGTCCGATCAACCGCATGCTCCCAGATTCTGCAAACAAACCCTCGAATGGGCCAACTCCGAATCCAGGTTCTACCGAAGAGCAAACTCAGCAAGAAACACCCGCGGAAGGAGGAGACTCAGTTGCCAACACCGACTATTTAACTCCAACACAGGAAGAGTATTTCATAAGTCTCTTCTGGCAATCTTATCACACTTCCGTTCTCATCCTCGATGAGGTCGCATTCAAGGAACATTACCAATCGCTATGGAGGACGTCGACCAGAACGCGAAAACCGTCGGCGCTTGTTGATATAGTCGTTGCAATATGTATGCAGTACGGCATGGCGCTACAACCGGGTGCCGGGCAAGCGAGCAGCACCGGGACGAGCCTCAAGACTGACAGTAATGACACCACCTTAGCCGGCCGGTCGTACTATCAACGCTGTCAGAGGTTGCTTGGAAGCGAGCTAGAATGTCCCACCATCATGACAATTCAGTGTCATATCTTGTCTACCGTATATCTATGCGCTGGCGCCTTTCCAAACATGGCAGATAGTACCTGCACGCTGGCTGTGAGGACGGCCTATATGCTTGGGTTGCATTTAGAACCACCCCCTGAATTGCCGCAGAAAGAAAGGGAATTGCGAAAGCGATTGTGGTGGACGTTATACGTCTTAGATAGCAAGACGAGCATGAAGCTGGGCCGTCCATTTCTGCAAGACCTTGCCGATAGTACCTGTAGCTTGCCGGGAGACGACCAGGAAAATGCGATGTTGTCGGGTTCCGTCTTTCCTCCACTTGGGGACAATGCCACATGGTTGACGTTCAATGTCGAAAATATTAGGCTTTTCCTAGCAGTCCGGAAAGCCTACGCGGCTTTCTACAGGAAGCAACTCAACATTACCATCGACTCCAATGACCAAGCCCCGCGGGAAGAGGCAGAAATCATCGAGTCTCATGCAGAATACCTGGGACCTTACATAGATCGTATTGAGGATTGGACCAAGGGCGTCCCGAGCGCTATTAGGACGAAGCGTCGAGACGGCGGCGTTCCATTCTCAACTGATTTTACCACTCTCGATATCGAACCGTTCGCGTCTCCTTGGCTCCAAAGGCAGCGTTTGCTGTTGGAACTGATGTATCACAATCTATGTCTTAATCTCCTCCGCCCCTTTATCCGCTTCGATGCATCGACAACCCCCACTCCCACAGCCGATAAGCTTGCCGCGAAATGCGCCGCCCATGCCATAACACTGACACATATTATGCATCAAGTGCTCTCTACCACGACCATTCTTACAGGCTGGCACGAATCATCACAATGGCAGTGGAATGCGGTCATGTCGCTTATCGGATTCGTAATCGCGTACCCAGGGAATGCTTCAGCCCCAGCGGCCAGAGAAGCGATCGATCTGTCCGTCGCCGTATTCGAGATATTCGGGAGAAGCCTCGCAACCGCGGCCAACGCAGCATCCATCGCGCGCGACCTAGGCGCTCAGGCCGAGGTACTCATCAAGCAGACGCAGGAAAGGCTGAAGCCGACGCCAAATCCGGCCGAGACACAGGTTGCTACTGCAGCAGCGGGAACTTGGGGGCTGACCGACGACGCCGGTCTGAACTCGGTCTTAGAGCAGCCGGCATTCGGAACGTGGGGTTATGACGACGGGTCCATGGCGCCGATGCAGAGCATGCTGGCTGAGTCCATGGACATGGCGTTTTCTGTCGACTCGCGGGACTTCGGGATGCTGCTTTGGCCAGACATGAGTAATAGCCCTACAGACCAATGGATGTACATGTAGTAGCGGATGAAAGATATCGAGATGGTGGTTCACAGGCGTTCGGATTTGAGATCTTACTTATGATATCATTATATACCTCTCCTTAGCTTTCTTTGCAGATGGGTTGTCAATTGTTTTGGGGTATGCATTTGGAGGGATGGTTACACGTTTATGGACTCAAGTTTATTTCTTCTATTCTATGTATACCTATACATGGGATTCTTGAAGAAGGTTGATGTATCTTCAATGGTTCATCAATACCACGCTACTTGCTTGCCCATTTCCATTCTACGTGCTTGCTGGTTTGGTTCACCGGAATACCCTGCTTGTATTTGACTACAATGACATGCCGGTATCTCCTGCGTACCGGGTAGAGTGACATTGTCCAGCAGCTTTGGAGAATGTATGATCCTGTCTTGTAAATCAACGAGCGCTGCATAATGTGTGTAACTTCTGACGTCGTTGAGATGCCCCGGTATGCGTGCCTTGCATTAACTCCGTAAATGGAAAGGGGGAGATCTATCTTCCTCGCGGAAGCAGGGGTTCAGCTGCAGTACCTTAGCCAATCAGCGTGACTCCCCGACCTCCCCAGTCCGAGGCCTTAAAGGAGAAGCCGGAGTCTTTCAAACGGAACGCATCTGATTGGTTTATCCGTTCAGCCAGAACTTTAACTGCCAATTACAGCGGTTGTGCCTCGACTTTCGTTCGCAATGTAGGAGATTTGTCGGCCATCCAAGACGCACTCCGGATACAACGCTCGAATTAATCCCCGGATTGGAAATGTTCGCTTACAGACTATCGGAGACGCAGCGCAACCATCATTTTCATATTCCGGAATAGAAACGAAGCGTCAATGAAGTCATTGGGAAACTCTGCAAGATGTCACGGTTATATAAGGACATGGTCCATCTCGACGAAATGGAATCTTCATCCAGCAAGCAACCATCAAACATCAAGCATCAAGCCTCAAGCATTAAGCCTCAAGCAAAAACATATAAACACATCTTCATCACATCTACACAAGATCTCCCAATCACCTACAGAACTTAATTCCGATAACTATCCTCCTTCTAAGATTTTAATTCCAAAACTTCAAAGCCGTTCAACATGACTTCCTTCACTGTCTACAGAGGATCCAAGGCCGGTGTCGCTGTCAAGAGCTCCGCCACCAAGCCAGAACAACTCACCGGCGACAAGGTCTTGATAAGAATCACAGCCTCCGGTCTATGTGGCACTGGTAAGTTTTCGATCCCTCCGACACTTTGTGAGAGAATCAATCACTAACAAGCTCGGATAGATCTCCACTATGTTAACGAAGACATCATCCTCGGCCACGAGGGTGTTGGCATCGTCGAGGAGCTGGGGCCCGACGCCAAGTACCTGAAGAAGGGCGACCGCGTGGGCTTCGGATACGAGCACGACAGCTGCGGCCACTGCCGAGAATGCCTCACGGGCCACGAGACCTATTGTGTCAACCGCGCCGTCTACGGCTCTCCCAACGTCACCCAGGGCAGCTTCGCCTCCAACGCTATCGTCCGGGAGTCGTTCCTCCACAAGATCCCCGAGGGAATGAGCGATATTGACGCCGCCCCGCTCCAATGTGCCGGCGCAACGGTCTTTGCTGTTTTGCGAGACTTTGACGCTCAACCCACTGAGACCATTGGTGGTAAGTAGTATCTCTTCAGTCCCATTGAAGATTCATCGGCTAACTAGAGCGTCACAGTCGTGGGACTCGGTGGTCTCGGCCATCTAGCCATCCAATTCGCGAACAAGATGGGCAACCGCGTTGTAGTCTTCTCCGGTTCGGACAGGAAGAAGGAGCAGGCCATGAAGCTCGGCGCGCACGAGTTCGTCTCGATGAAGGGCAAGGACAAGCTCGAGGTGTCGTCCCCGATCAACCGACTCTTGATCACGACCTCGGCGCAGCCCGACTGGGAGCTCCTCCTGCCCATCATGGCCCCCGGATCCGCCATCTACCCGCTTTCCGTCGCCTACGGCAACCTTGAGATCCCCTACCTGCCTCTCGTGCTCCAGGGTATCGCAGTCCAGGGCTCGCTTGTCGCTTCCAGAATCCACCACCGTCAGATGCTCGAGTTCGCCGCTCTGCACAACATCAAGCCCATCACCCAGGTCTTCCCATTGACGGAGGCGGGTATCAGGGAGGCCATCAAGAAGCTCGAGAATGGCGACGTTCATCTCAGAGCCGTTTTGACCGCGCAGTAATTCCACAATCTGGAGTTAAAAGAGATTTCTAAGAGAAGAGCACACGCATAAGCTATAGATTGTTCAAGGGTTGCTTTTTCTTTGTCCTAGCATCACGGCGCAGTTGGGTTGAAAAGATAGATCTCCGGATTTGATAGCGGCATATATATATATAGACTAATTAACATTACCATTATACTCATGCTTGTTATTATGACTTGGAAGATACTGAGCCTCAATTAAAGCGACTAAACACATTAGATAGGAAACAACGAGCTTCGAAAGCTATAATAGTCCACAGGCATACTCAGAGGTATCTAGTAATATGTATCCACATCGCACATACGCAATACCAAGACGGAGAAACTAGAGAATCACATGTATTGTATGCATACCCCTTGAAGAACCCGGGAGTATAGCATCGCTTAGGACGAGTCTACATTATACATCTCTAGCGCAGTCGAGTCATAACATGTTGTTCCATTCAGTATCGGAGTTGCATTTAGCCTTTATTGCATCTCGGTTTATCTCTAGCAGCAAAGCCATCTCGTCTCCGCGAAAATGGGCCCGGTTCTATGCCGCCTGCTAGCTTAGGAAATCGATCTGTAGGTTCTCGTGTATAGACGGGAAGCACGCAACTGCAAGGCTTGAGTAGTTTAAAAAAGTGAAAAATGTAGATGAGAGTGAAGACGGTATCAAAATTTCTCTCACATCTCCAGTAGCGATTTGATATTGACGTAAAGCGTCTCTCAGAATCAATCAATCATGCTCTCAACCACCATCCTCTACGCCCTGGCCATCGCCAGCAGCAGCAGCAGCGCGCCCGCCGCATCCGCCCACTGGACCTACAGCCAGCTGATCGTGAACGACGAGATCGTCGGGGAGCCCTGGCAGCACGTCCGAGCGCACGACAACACCAACTGGCCGCTCACAGACGTGAACGCGACCGACTTCCGGTGCAACGTGAACGCGCGGCCGGCCGCCGAGACGTACGCGGTGCGGGCCGGCGGCGACGACGTCGTCGTCGGCTTCGTGGTCGACGAGCACTTCGGACACCCGGGCATCCAGCAGGCGTACCTGTCCCGGGCGCCCGACGGCGTCGCGGCCGCGGACTACGACGGGTCGGGCGGCTGGGCGCGCGTGTACTCGCTGACGTCGGCGCCTGCGAACGCGACGAATTCCTCTTCTTCTTCGTCGTTGAGGAGTAGTGCGGACGATGACGATGACGATGACGATGACGAAGAGGATGAGGATGAAGAGGTGCTCACGTGGGCCACACACAACATCCAGTCTTTTCGGTTCACGCTCCCGGCGTCCACCCCGCCCGGCGAGTATCTTCTGCGGGCGGAGGGATTGGCGCTGCACGCGGCGCACAAGTGGGCGAGTGCGCAATTCTACGTGTCGTGCGCGCAGATCAAAGTCGTCGCCAGCGGTGGAAACGCAAGCCAGACTGGACCAGAAAGCGAAGAACTTGGTCCGCTGGCCAAGATCCCCGGGGTGTACAGGGGCGACGAGCCGGGCGTGCTGATCCCGGTGTTCTGGTCTTCCCTAACCAATTACACAGCCCCGGGCCCGGCGCTGTGTCCGGAGGGCACGCAGGAGCAGCACGTTGTCAAGACACTCTAGTTAGAAATTACCTAATTATCTTGGATCTGATTCGTCACTTATCAGGAAGGGGAAATAGGGGGGGAGAGAAAGAGAGGGATATCGTTCCTTGGCTATACTTTTAATCCCGAACAATTGTCGGACCACTCCGAATTTCGGGGCCTCTGGATAACGCTATACGGGAGACTAAGAGGTGCTCCTTACCGAGGCAGGTTTAGGTATTTAGTAACAAGCGCTACGGATAGATAGATACATTCATTCCCACGGATAGCCGTATCGGCATACGAACGTCATTTACTGACTGCGTGCCTTCTATCCGTTGATGTCTATCTAATACTTGAACTTATATATACTCACTATATTCAATCACTCTACTTGCTGCTCGTAGAATCAAAGGATTGTTGATTGTTTCAGAAGGACAAGATTAATAATAACGTACCTGTCTTTCGTTTTCTCCAACATGCCTCTCGCAACCCCTTCCGTGTTCCCTCCGGAATCCCAGGTCTTCTCCAAGTTTCCCAGTCGCCGGAGCGTAGTCCACAGCACGAAGGGAATTGTGTCATGCACGCAGCCACTTGCAGCAAAATGCGGCATCGAGGTGCTCGAGGCGGGTGGAAACGCTGCTGTATGTACTCACTTCACTCACGACTCACCTTATTCTCAGATAGAAACTCACATATTAGTTCTAGGATGCAGCCGTAGCAGTCGGTATGTCTCAGATAGAACCCGAAACCTGGGCAATAGTATTACTACTGCGCAACATAGAATGCAAGTCGCTAATCCAATCTCACAGCGGCCGGTCTTAACATGACGGAGCCGTGCTCCACGGGCATTGGCGGTGATCTGTTCTGCCTCTTCTACGACGCCAAGACGAAGAAAATTTCAGCCTTGAACGGCTCGGGCCGCTCAGGCAACAAGTACACGCTTGAGACCATCCGCAAGTCGCTAGGTCTCAAGGACGGCGAGTCAGGCAAGATCCCGATGTCTAGCGTGCACTCCGTCTCCATCCCGGGCGCGGCGGCCGGGTGGAGCGATGTGGTCGAGCGGTTTGGCAGCGGCAAGGTGACTCTGGAGCAGGTCCTCGCGCCGGCGACGAAGCTGGGCGAAGAGGGATTCCCAGTTTCGGAGGGGGTGGCGTTTTTCGTAAGCAGCACATCAATCATCATCTAGACAGTCTGGAAGCATTGAAAGCTGAACTATTCGCACAGTGGAATAGATCAGAAAAGCAGATCAGAGAGGCATCTCCGAATGGTGGTGAGATGCTCAAGAAAGACCCCAGCGCAAAGGACGGCGTCCGCGCGCCCAGAGCAGGGGAAATCATGAAGAATCCGGCGCTTGCGCAAACTTTTCGAGCATTGGCTACGGAGGGTAAAAAGGGGTTCTACTCAGGCCGCATCGCCTCGGAACTAGTCAAAGTGGTGCAAGATCTCGGTGGACATTTGGAACTAGAGGACTTAACCCACCACCTAGAAACAGGCAGCGAACCCGTCGAGCCCATTTCGCTCAAGTTCCGCGGACAGAACGTCAGCGAGTTGCTCAAGGACAAGGTACTCGGTGAAGGACAAGACGTCGGCCTAGAGCTATGGGAGCACCCGCCCAACGGCCAGGGCATCGTGGCCTTGATAGCACTAGGCATCCTCCAAGAGCTCGAGGCGGCGGGCAAGATCCCAACCTGGGGACCAGATGACTTCAACACGGCGCCGTATCTGCACGCCATCATCGAAGCGCTGCGGCTCGCCTTCGCGGACGCGGCCTGGTACGTCACCGACCCGAACGTGACCAAGGTGCCCAGCAAAGAGCTCATCTCGCAGCCATACCTAGCCGAACGCGCCAAGCTCTTCGACGCCTCCAAGGCGGCCGTAGACGTGCAGCACGGCTCCCCGGCGCTGCAGAGCAGCGACACGGTGTACTTCGCGGTCTCCGACAAAGACGGAAACGCCATCTCCTTCATCAACAGCAACTACGGGGGCTTCGGGACGTGCATCATACCCAAGGGATGCGGCTTCACGCTGCAGAACCGCGCGGCGAACTTCAGCCTCGACGCCGGACACCCGAACGTGCTGGAGCCGCGCAAGAGGCCGTACCACACCATCATCCCCGCGGCCGTGACGAATCTGCACGACGGCACTCTGCACAGCGTGTTCGGCGTCATGGGCGGGTTCATGCAGCCCCAGGGCCACGTGCAGGTGCTTCTAGGTCAAGTAGTGGGACGGTTGAGCCCGCAGCAGGCGTTAGACGCGCCGCGTATTTGCATTGGGGGTAGCGAAAGCGACAAGGATGCGGATCTGACTGTGTATATTGAGGAAGGGATGCCGGATGAGACGATTGAGGGGTTGAAGAAGCTGGGCCATCAGGTCGAGGTCTTAAAAGATATGGCCAGGGCGAAGTTTGGTCGCGGCCAGATTATTCGATGGAGTGTGGATCCGATTGAGAATATTGGTGTTTGGTCTGCGGGTAGCGATCCCAGAGGCGATGGCGGAGCGTATCCTCTATGATGTAGTGTTTTGTTAGACGATATTATAGGTATATATCGAACATATCGAAGACTTGGGCTGTGATGTTAGAGCAGAAATATTCGTCAATATTGAAATATCACGATTTGGATTTGAGAGGAATTAGATTTATTCGTTACTCTAGAGCCACTTACAGGCGTATCGTCTCTATTGCGCGCGTTATGTCTGCTCAGGGTTGTAAACGATGGTATATACAACCAACCGAACGCCCATCTATAAAGTAGTATATATCGATCGCGTGGATGTTGATATTTTACTTCGAATCGTACACCTCCCTGTCCGAAAATTCGGTATTCCCTCTTCAATTGTTTGGCTTTGTACATGTTCGTCTGCTTTACTCCTTGGATTCCGATCCGTCCAAAGGCGCCAACACACCCTTCTCTTCGAGCATCTTCGCTAGTGAGCCGTCTTGGTGCATGGAGACGAGGATGTCGCATCCGCCGACGAACTCCTTGTCGATATAGAGCTGAGGGATTGTGGGCCAATCCGAGAACTCCTTGATACCTATGCCAACAATCATGTGTCAGTTACATACTACTCCCCCTACTTCTCATCGCGCGCGATATAATCTCGAGATTAGGAACAATTCGTACCTGATCGAAGCTCATCATCTTCTAACACATTGAAGGCGGCGAACTTGTTGGGATCAACACCTTGTAGGCCGAGGATCTGAATGCTAGCGCGCGAGAACCCACATTGCGGCGTCTCGGGGGTTCCTTTCATGAACAGCACTACGGGCGCTGATCCGACAGCCTTCTGGATCGCTTGGCGTGTGTGATCGGATAGTAGTCGTTGTTGGAAGGATGTGAGGAAGGGTGTTGGTCTGAAGTTGTATGCGGCCGGTCTGGCTATAGGACGAGCGGCTTGCCGAAAGGCCTGTCATAGGAGGGGTGTTAGATATTGCTGTTGAAAATGCGCAAAAGGAGGAATACACATACCGCTGATATTAGAGGTCGCCCAAACATTGTAATTCGATGTCGACTCGACTCAATTTAGATTGAAACTAAATTGTCGCAATACACAATGTAAGACTGCTTGTTCGAGTTGCTCTTTGCGATTGAAAAGTTGTGATGATTAATCAATAATTTATTAATGATATAAATTGGGTCGTGCTAAGGCTAATAAGGCATGCAGGGTAGCTCGCGCCACAGTGGCATGTGGCTAATTATTATTAACCTTTTAATCGATTAATTATAAAATATATATTTTTTTTATTTTATGCTCGCATTTTAAATACCGTTAATAAGTTTTTAAAAACATAATAATTAATTTTAATATTATTTATTATTATTATTTTTAAAAATAAATTTATTATTATTAAAATATAAAATATTAATTTTATATTATAATTTTATATAAAAAAATATATAAAATTATTTTATATTTTATAAATAATAAAAGATTTATTAAAAATTAAAAATTATTTAAATAAATATTTTTTATTAATCGCGTATATAAAAATATATTAATTTAATATTTTTTTTTTATATTTTTAAAAACCTTTTATAATATTTTATAATATTTTATAATATTTTATAATTTTTTTATATATTTTTATTTTTTATATATTTTTATACGTTTTTAAAATTAAATTTAAAAGTTTAATAAAAGTATTTTTTAAAATAATATTTTATAATTTTTTTATATATATTTAAAATTTAATATTAATTTTATTATTTATTATTATTTAATTTTAAATATATATAAAATTAATTTTAATTTTTTTATTTATTATTATATAATTTTTAAAATAAAATTTAAAAGCTTTAAATTTAATTTTAAAAATATATTTTAAATATTTAATTTTAATTTTTTTATTTATTATTATTTATATATTATATTTTTTAAAAAATTATAAATTTATTATAAAATAAATAAAATATTATATTATAAAAAAAAATTATATTTTATTATTTTTTTATTTATATATAAATATATATATATTTATTAATTTTATAATTAATTTTATTTTAAATTTAAAAAAATTTATTAATTATAAAATTAATAATAAATTTATATAAATTAAAAATAAAATTAAATATAATATATATATTAAAATATAAAAATAAATTTATAATTTATAAAATTTATTATATTATTATATAAATATAATAAATATAAATTTATATTAATATAATTAATTAATAATTTATTATTTATATTATTAATATTTAATTATTTTAAAATTTAATATAAATTATAAAATTAATTAAATTTTATATTTTTTTAAAATTTACGCACGTATTAAATATATATATATATTATATTTATTTATATACATTTATATATAATATTTATAAATATTTTTTAAAAAATTATTTATATATATATTATATTATTAAATATATATTTATTAATATTTATTAAAAATATATATATATATATATCGTAAAAATAATATTATTATATTTATAAAAATAATATTTTATATTATATAATATTATATATATATATATATATATATATATTTTAATAATTATAATTTAAAAAAAATTATATTATATTTTATAATTATTTAAATAATAATAAATTTAATTAAATTTAATGTGATTTTTTTAAAATAAAATTATTTTAAAAATATTTTTTAATTATATATTTTATCGATTAAAAAATTTTTTTTATATATGCTTAAAACTTAATTTTAATTTTTTTATTTATTATTATTTAATTTTTAAAATAAGTTTTAAAAGTTTTTTATAAAATTTTAAAAATATATTTTTAATATTTAATTTTAATTTTATTATTTATTATTTTTTAATTTATAAAATATATATTTTAAAAATTACGTATATTTATTATATGTAAATTTTTTTTTAAAGTTTATTAATATTAATTTTTTAAATTATATATAAATTATATCGAAATATAAATAAAAAATATTTTTTTTTATTTTTTTTTAAAATTTAAAAACGTTTAAAAAATATAAAATTCGATTAATTTTATAAATTTAAAGTATTTTTTATAAAAATTATATATTATAAATATTAAAATAATAATAATATTTACGAGTTTTTTAATAAATTAATAAATTTTTATATTTATTATAACGATATTTTAATGTATTTAACTTTAAAAAATTTATTAATTTTAATATAAATATAATTATATTAATATGATTTTTTTAACGTATTTTTATTTATTATTTTTTATATTAAATATTAATATATATATAAAATATAAAAGTAAAAAAATTCTTTATTATTAATTATTTATATTTTAAATAAAATTAAATAAAATATGATTTTTTATATTAAAAATTTATTAAAAATTATCGATTTTTTTCGATTTTATAAACTTTTATTATATTATAATTACTTATATATTATATTTTTTTTATTAATAATTTTATTAATTTATATATATATTTAAATAAAATAAATTATAATTAATTAATTAATTAATTATTTAATATTTTTTTATTTTTAATATAATAATTAATTAATTTTAAATTAATATTAAAAAACTTAAATTATTTTTATTTTAAAATATTTAATTAATTTTTTAAAAATAATATTTTAATTTTTTTTCGATTATTATATAAAATTATAATTAAATATAAAAATATTTATATATTTAATAAATATATTAAAATTAATAAAGAAAATTATTTTTATTAAAATTATTAATATTTATTATAATATTATAAATATTTTTAAAAATCTAATTAATTAATTAAATTTTAAAAAAATATTTAATAAACGTTAAATATAAATTATATAATATATTATAATATATTATTATTAAAAAAAGCTGGTAATTAATAATAAATAATTAAATAATATATAAATATTTAAAAAAAAATTAAATAAAAATTTTATAATATTTTTAAAGATTTTTATAATATTTTCGATATTAATTAAAGTTTTAATAAATAAAAAAACTTTATAATTTTTTAAAATATTTAATTTTAATTCATTTTTTACGTAATTAAAAATTAATAATTAAAATTTTTTATAATAATAACGTAAAAAAAAATATATATATAAAATGCGAATTTTTTTTAAAACTTATTAATAAGTTTTATTAAAATTTTTAACGAAATAAAATTTATTAATTTTATAAAAACGATAATATATTTTAATTATAAATTAAATATTTAAATTAAAAATATAAATAAATTATAAATTTTATTTAAATTAATTTATTACGAGTAATTAATTAAATTATATGAATTTTTAAAAATTAATTATTAAAATTTAAAATTTATTTTTAAAGTAAAATTTAATAATATTTATAATAAAATAACGGTTTTTAATTAAAAATTAAATTATTAAATAACTTAAAAAAACGAGAAAAAAAAAGTAATTATTAAAAATAATTATAAAAAATATATAATAATTTAATAAATTTTTATATAATATTTTTATTTATATTTAAAACGGAATTTTAAAGCTTTAATAATATTATATTAAAATTATTATTTTAAATTAAAAGCTTTTTATAAGAATAAAAATATAATAATTAATATAAATAAATTTAAATAAATTTTATAAAAATTATATTTAATTTTAATATTAAAATAAACGATTAAAAATTTATTTATAAATATAAATATAATATATTTTAAAAATATATATATATAAATTAAGTTTTTTTTTAATATTTATTTAATTAATAAATAAATAAATTAATACGTATAATTATATATTATAATTTATAATATTTAAAAAATTTATTATTTTATTTATTTATTTTTATTTTAATTTTATTTATAATAAATTAAGTATTTAATAATTTAAATAATTATTTTAAAATTTATTTAATTAAAACTTTAATAATTTAAAAATATATTTTAAAAATAATTTAATTAAATAAAATCTTAAAAATATATTTAATTAATAATTTAATTTAATAATTAATTTAATATTTAAATTAAATAATTAATAATTTATATATTAATTTAAAATAAATTTTTAAAGAATTTAAATATTTTATAATTAAAAAATTTATTTAAAGTTAAAATTAAATAAATAAATAAATAAATAAAATTTAAATTAATTTAAATTAAAAAAATTAAATTAAAAAATAATTTATAATTTTTTATATATTTTAAATGAAATATAAATATTTAAAAAAATATATATATTTATTTAATAAAATTTACTCGTTAATTATTTAATTATTTATATATTTATTATAATATAATATAATATAATTTTAATATAATAATTAATAATAATTTAAATATAATTTTTAATAAATTTATTTAAATAAATAAAAGTTTATTAAAAATAATAAAAAATTATATAAATTAAATTAAATTAAAATAATATAAAAGCAAATAAAAAAAAGCTTAATAATAATAAAATTTAATAATTTTTAATTATTAATTAATGATTTTTTAATGATAATTTTTTTATGATTTTTAATAATAATTTTTAAAGGGATTAAATGTGATTTTTTTTATTATATAATAATATAAATAATTTTAATAAAATTAAAAATTATTAAATTATAATAATATTTTTTTTTAATTTAATTATAAAAAAAAATCGTATAAATTTAAATTTTATAATTTTTATTAAAATAATAAAAATAAAATTATAAAAAATATTAATTTTTTTAAAATTTAATAATTATAAATAAAATTTATAAAAATTTAAATTATATAAATAAGTTTTATAAATATAAAAATATTATTTTATTAAAAAAAAATATAAAATAAAATTATTATTAATAATAATTTATTTTTAAAAATTTATTTTAAAAATTACGGATTTATTTTATTAATTTTCTTTATAAATTTTAATAAATTTATTTTTTAAATAAATTTTAAATAAATTATAATTATTTATTAAAATTTTTTATAATTATATTAATAAAAAATATTTTTTAAATTAATTTAAAGCATTATAAATTATTAATAATTAAAAATATATATATATTAAAAAAAAAATTATTATATTTATATAATTATAAAAAATTATTATTAAATTATAAACGTTATTATAATTATAATATTTATATATATAAAAATATATAATTAAATTAAATTATATAATTAATTATTTTAATATTAATTATTTTAAATAATTATTATCGATAATTATTTTTAAATTTAATTATATTAATTAAAAATATTAATATAATTAAAAATATTAATATATATAAAAAAATAATTTTAATTATATAAATTATAATATATTTAATAAATAAATTATAAATTATATAATAAATTAATTATAATTTATTTATAATTTATATTTTATAAAATTTATATAAAATTTATATTATAATTAAATAAAATTTATAAAAATTATAAAATTTATATAAAACTTTTAATATTATATATAATTTATATAAAATTTATAAATGTTTTTTAATTCTCGTTATAATATTTTTAAAAAAATGTATTTTAATTTATTTAAAATTTATATTTTTAAAAATATAATTTAATTTAAATATAATTATTAATTTTTATAAATTTATTTTATAAAATTATTTAAATTAAAAAATAAAATTATTATAAAAATTATTTAAATATATATATATATATAAATATAAGAAATAATAAAATATTATATATAAAATAAATTTTTTTTTTAATTTTTTTTTATTAAACTTTAAAATAAATAAAATAAATTTTTTATATAATAACGTTTTTTTTTAAATTAAATATTTTTTTTATTAATTAATACGATTAAATATATTTTAAAAAATTTAAGTTTTTATTTAATTATTTTAATGATTTTATATATTTATTATTATTAATTATATTTTAAAATAATATTAAAAAAATATAAAGCGTTAATAATAATTATTTATTATATAAAAATTTTAATCGTTATTAAAGTTTTTTTTTATTATTTTATATATTAATATATATTTATTAAATTAATTAAAAAATTATTATTATTAATATAAAATATATTATTTATAATTTAAAATATTATAAAAATTAAAATAAATAAATTTAAAATAAATAAATTATTTTTATAATTATTTATTATTTATTATATTAATAATATAAATAAAATTATTTTTAAATTATTTAAATTTATATTATAAAATTTTTTTTTTTTTATTATATATAATAATTTTTTAATTTTTATTAAAATAAATTATACTTAAATTTATTATATATTTATCACGTTAATAATATAAAAAATAATTTAAATAATTATTATTTTTTAATATATAATTAATTTTCTTTAAAAATAATTTATAAAAATAACTTATATTATTTTTAAATAAATTAAAAAATAATTTATTAAAATTAAAATATATAAATATTTATAAATTTAATTTTAATAATATTATTATAATTTTCGTTAAATAAATTATAAGATTTATATTAAAAATTATTTTTTATATTAATATAATTTATATATTTATATAAATAATAAATATATAAATAATTTTTAATAAATATAAAAATTAATTAATAATTAATATTAAAAAATTAAAAAAAATAATAATATTATATCGATTTAAATAAAAATTATAAATATAATAATAATATAATATAAATAATTTTTTAATAAAATTAATTTATTTTTATAAAATATATTATAAAAAATAATTTATAATATTTAAAATTTATATTAATAAATTATTTTAAAAAAATATTATTATTAATTTTAATTTTAAATAAATTTTAAAAAATTATAATATATTTATTATAAAAATAATAATTTATTTATTAAATATATTATTATTTATATAATTAAAATTATTTATATTAATTTTATATATATTATATTTTTATATATATTAATATTTTTAATTAATATTAAAATTAAAAAATTATTTTATAAATTAAATTAATTATAAATTATTATATATATATATATCATTAATTATTATAATTATTTTAATTTATTTTTATATATTTTCTTTTTTTATATATTATAATTATATTAAAAACATATTTTTTTTAAATTAAATAATTTAATTAATTTAATTATAAAAAATATTAAATAAAATTTATTAATATATTAAAAAATTATATTTATAATTATATATATTATATTAAATATTAAATTATATAATTATTAAAATTATAAAAAATTATAATAATAATAATAAATATAAAATTTTATATATTAATTTATATTTAAATTTATATATTTTTTAAAAAAATTATAATATTATTAATTAATAATAAAAAAATTAATAATTTTATATATATAATAATAAAAACTTATATAATATTTTATAAAAAAATAAATTTTTTTTTATTTATTTTTAAAAGTTATTTATAAATAATTTTTTTTTATATTAATATTTTATATAATAAAAATATATTTATATATTTTATAACGAATATTATTTTTATAAAATTTATATTAAAAATTTTTAATAAAAATATTTAATTAATTATTATATTAAAATATTAATTAAATTAAATTAAAGTTAATAAATTTATTTAATTTAAAAAATATTATTTTTTAATATAAAAAAATATATAAATAAAAGAATTATATAAATTTAAATTAAAATAATTAAATATTTTTATAATTAAAAAATAAATTTCATAATTTATAATCGTTATTTAATTTATAATTTATATAAAAATATATTTTTTATATATATATTTAAAAATATTTATAATTTATATAATAATATAAATATATTTATAATAAGCAAATTTATTTACGCAATATACCCTTTAACTTACGCTGCGTAATATTACCTAATTAAGAAAGGCCGTATTCCTTTTTATTACCTTACGATATTTTTATATATTAAGTATATTATATTTATTTATAATGCACCTTTATAGCAATTATTATTTTAAAGTTTAATTATATATTATTACATTAATATAAATGTAAATTTTATATTATTTTCTTATTTATAATTAATTAAAAATTAATTAAAATGTTATTTATATTTAATTTTTTAATGTTTTTTAATTATATATATAATGCTTAAGATTTAAAACCTTTTTAAAAGAGGCTTTAAAGGTGATTTTTTATATAATAATATTAAAATATTATTTAAATCGTTGCAGGAATATATAAAACTAAATAATTATAGCATTTATCGATTTAATGTAGCTAATAAAATGAACGGCGTATTTATATATTATTTAATTCGATGCATTAAAAATAAAGAGCGGCTTTTCGAAATTATTATTAATAATAAGATAATTTATAATAAAAAAATTAAATGCATTTAACGGGGTATAATAAGCAATAAAAAACGAAATAACGGCTAGATTTTTTAGCTACACACGGAATATAATAATCATATTAATTATATTACTAATTAAAATCTTTATAATGATTTAATTTATTACTGTTTAATTAAAAAGCAGAAAAAATATATCGAAAATCTTTGCTTTATAAGTGCTTAAATAGGCTAAATCTTTTACTTATTTAATATAATATTTCCTGATATTTTTATAATAAAAAAAGATATCATTAATTATATTTAAAAGGTTCGTAAAGAGAATAAAAATGATTTTATCGCTACGTAAGCTTTTATTAAAAAGTTAAAAAATAACCGTAATAACGTTTTCTTAAAATATTATTATAAGAATAATATCGATATAAGTTATTTTATTTATGCATTTTAAACCTATAAAAATTCTGCGATTATCATTAAAAGTTTTAATAAAAATGAATTTAGTTATATTATAAGTTTTAATTACATTTATAAAATTAATCGATTTAAAATGCCTTTAATAAACATTATTAACGTGATTAATCTTAATATTATATTTAATGTTACGTTTAATTTTATTTCCGATAAAATTTAATAAAATTATAATTAAATAACGCAGGTATATTATAAATACATCGATTTTTATAATATTAAATTACTTATAATAATTTTATTTAACTTTTAAATGAAGTTTTAAAAAGCTATTATAAAAGCTTTTCTTAAATTATAATTATAATTATATATCTTTTATATTAATAAAAACATTTGCTTTTAATTATTTAAAAAATAAGATGCTTTTTATAATATTATTAATAATAATATTTATAATAATAATATTATTAGTAATAACGCCACCGATAATAACGCTATTAATAATAATAATTTTTTCGTAAATAAAATTTAAGAAAATTAACTAAATATCGATAAAAGGGTATTTAATAATAAAAATATATATACTTTTAATATTAGTGGGTAATAAAAGCTTTATACCTTAAATAAATATATAAAATTATCGTAATTATTTTTAAAAAAATTATTAATGTAAATTAAATTTAACCGCGTTAAATATTTACTAATTTAAGCCTATATAGTGTACTTTTATACGAAAAAAGACTTTTAAGCCGTATAAAGGCGTATAAATAAATTATTTTAGAATAAATAAAAAGCTTTATTTAATTATTTTTAAAACGTATATATGTTATTACGCGCTTAATAAGTTAATTATTTTACCTTAAAATATTATAATTATAATATTTAAACCACATTCCTTATAAAATCAAGTAATAATAATATTAAAAAGCAGCTAATTATAATTAATAAAATCGATTTTCTAGTATTATATTAGATTTTTAAGCGATTTATTATTATTTAAAGCGAAAACCTTAAAGCTAAACTCGCTTAAAAGATTATAAAGATTTAACGAAATAACCTTAAGTAAAAATAAGTTAAAAATATATTAAAAATATATTTAAAAAAAGCTTTAAACCTAATAATTTTTTAATATTAAATAACGTAAAAATATTTATTAATATTAGGTAATTAAATTCTTTAATAATCACCCCCTTATAATTACTTAATAAAAAACTAATATAAATTATTTTATTATTATAAAATCTTAAAACGAATTAAATAGTTAAAGAAAAACCTTATAATTAAAGGTATTTCTTACGAAAAAATTAACCTTTTTTAATATATTAATATTAATATAATAAGTAAAAATTATATGTATCTATAATGCATATTTATTAATTTATTAAACTAATAATAAGCTTATTTTAAAGGTTTTTAATTTTTACGTTATAAAGCCCCGCGGTTACTTTATAAATATAACGGCTATATTACTTAAAGCGATAATTTTAAAAGGGGTAAAAACTTATAAGCGCTAAAAGTTACTTATATTTAATTCCTATAACCTTTTTATTAAAAGAAACTTTTTATAATAAAAGCTTATTAACGAATAAAAACATAAAATTAAGATCTAACCGCGTAAACGTAATAAACCGCGTAAAAATAAAAAATTTAAAAAAAGCGTATTATAGGAGAAAAAACGTTATAATTAACCTTAAAAGCCAATTGCTAAGCCCCCGAAGAAATAACGTTATAAAAGGCCTTTAAAAAGGACGTAATAAGATTTTTTAATGGTGAATAATAATAGAAATATACCTAGTTTATTAATAAAGCGATTTTATGGTAGATTTTAAAAATAGCTATAGCTTAAATTATTAAATGTAAAAAAAAATTTAAATGTAAAAAAAGATATAAAAGAAAATAATTCGGATAATTTAAATAATAAGTTTTTTAATATTAATAAAATTTTAACAGATATTAAAAAGAAAGAAAAAAATAAACCTTATAAATATAATTTAATTATAATAAATTAAAAGTTAAATGTATTAAATGTTATTAAATTTATATATATTATAGGTATTAAGGTATAAAAAATCTTTATCGGATTTATATTAATTTAAAATTAAATAATATTAATATTTTCATTTTTCTCGCATTATTATACCTATTATTTATTTCACATTTTATAATTTTTTAACTATTATTAAATTATTAATTATAAGATTTAAAAATTTTCTTTAATTTATTATTATTTTTATTAATTAAATTACACGATCTTTAATTTTATATATTAATATATATTATTTAAAGTTTCTTTAATAAAATCCTTTTTTAAGCTTTTAAGTGTTAAATAACGGAAAGTTTTATTATTTTTTTTTTTATTATATATGCTATATTATATATAAGAACTATTAAAAGGATAATAAAAGCTAGCTTTACGATGCCGATAATAAAGCTATCAATAACACATTTTTTCTATTAAAGCATATTAACTTTAATCGATTAATTATATAAATCCTTTCAAGGGATTTTATAGCATTTATAAAGCTATATTTTTATATTTTATTAATAAAAAATAATACGTTATATTTATATAAATATTATTATAATTATTAATTTAAATAAATAAATAAATTATTATATAAC
>KZ111587.1:0-13699 GCA_002120315.1 Hypoxylon sp. CI-4A
TATATTAAATAATAAAATTATATTAAATAATAAAATTATATTAAATAATAAAATTATATTAAATAATAAAATTATATTAAATAATAAAATTATATAATTTTTTAATAAAAAATTATTAAAATATTTTTTTTATTTATAATTAACTTTAATTAATTTAATTTAATAAAAAAAATTCATATATAAATAACCAGTTATTTATTAGGTTAATTTATAATGCGTAATAAATTTTTACACCCATTAGTTTAAAGTCACTTAAAATAAGGTTTCAAGCCACTTAAAATAATTAAATAATCATTCACTTTTTTCAATTCCCATTAATACCAGCACCTAATAACATGTGATTACAAAATGTCCTCTTCTGAATCTCGATTTACGTCGCAGAATAAATCGACGCAGGAACGTCTATCGACAAATACGGTTGGTTTAGTGGCGCTTTCTGATTTTCGCAAACGACGTGCCGAGGTCCTTGAGCAACAAGAGCGCGAGGTGCGAGAAGCCATTGTCGCTGGTTCACCCTTGGATACCCCCGACCGTTCCCGCGCTGGCACACCCGACGAGAGTGTCACCGCATCGAATCCTCAAAAGAAGCAGAAGCAGAAGAAGAAGAAGGAGAAAAAGGGTACCAAAGTTGGCGGCTCAAAGCTTTCGTTCGGTGATGATGACGATGTTGAGAATGGCGATGATGGAGATGCACACGGCGAGGATAACGATATCGGCGAGAAGAAGTCTAAATTCCAAGCAAACTCGTCTGTGTCGGTTGTCCCGCGTGCCGTGACGAAGTCTGCTCTCCGTCGCGAGGCGGCCGACAGGGAAACCCTTCGACGAGAATTCCTAATGCGGCAGGCAGCCGTCAAGGTGACCGAGATCGCGATTCCATTCGTCTTCTACGATGGGACCGACATACCAGGAGGCGTTGTTCGCGTAAAGAAAGGTGACTTCGTATGGGTCTTCCTTGATAAGAGTAGGAAAGTTGGCGCGGAACTAGGCGTGGGAGAGAAAGCCAATGCCAGGAGGGAGTGGGCACGAGTCGGTGTGGACGATTTAATGATGGTTCGTGGGAACATCATCATTCCTCACGTATGTCTTTTCTGTGTCAACCGTATAATTATAATTTACTAACTACCAGTCTTACACAGCATTACGACTTCCTATTCTTCATCATGAACAAATCTCTTGGTCCTAACGGGAAGCTTCTCTTTGACTACCTCGCCGAAGCATCCAAGCCACCACCACCCTCTCCCTCCGAAACCGAGGAGAATACGGGTCCGCTTCAGACAACACAAACGATGAAGAAGCAGGTAGATGTTCGTGCCCTGGAGGGTTCCTCCGATGATCCCACCTTTACCAAGGTAGTTGACCGGAGATGGTACGAACGAAATAAGCATATATATCCAGCCAGCGTGTGGCAAGAGTTCGACCCAGAGAAAGATTATCAGAAACAAGTGCGGCGTGATATCGGCGGGAATACTTTCTTTTATTCCTGAAGTTCTCTGCGGATTTGCAGTCGCAACGCTCTTGCGCACCGCATGAGCCGATACCGATCCGCATTCCTAGGTCTAAAGTCATTGGTTAGCTGGGGTGAATTGCAACCCACCCTAACGGTCACTTACCGGATGGCGTGAAGCTTCAGCCGAAGCACAACCGCGTTGTTAGCACGAGCATTGCAAGTATCCACCACCCAGGCCAAAATAATATCAGACACACCGCGTTACCACCCGAGCCGAGCATCAGTGCAACGAATTCGAAGGCTATTTTCTTTCGCCAACGTTTGGCGCTCCTCGTCTGCCATATTGTCCACCCAAGGGCACCCACACCGTACTGAACAGACCCCAGAATAATACAGACCAGACCAGCAATAATTTGGCTAGCTTGGAAGACTATTCTCGCCGACCAATAGGCATGGATATATGAAACTCGCAACGCTTCCCTGAGCAGTTGTTGGCATTGGAAAAGGATCAGAAGCGTGGGTGTGAAGATTCTGGCAATGTTGGAGCCTGGCTTGATCGTAGCGCATGGCTCTCTGGTTGGAGCGGCGATGATGGCCACTTTGGAGATATCCATTGTGTTGCGAATCCAAGAGTGCCCGTCAACTCTGGCGCCAACAGGTTCAGGGAACGGGATCCCCTTCCGAGGGACACCTGCGTCTAAATACGATACCGCTGCTTGACGAACCTATGTTTCACATAGGGAAATCGGAGGAGGGGGAGGAGGAGGAAGGCTGTGGTGCTTCCAACCACCAACCACATCTTGATGCTACCACAGATGTACAAAGCAGAGTCCAAGAGGGAGTAAGTACTCTGCTATGGATCTTATTTCTTAGAGTATCCATATGCAGTATAGACAGGTACCTATGTGAACGCGCTCTATTATTACCAAGCTAACACGTGCATTTTTCTATTGGTAATGATTCTTGGTGTACGAAGGGGAATGTATGACGGATGGCAAAATTCGTGCATGTGAGCTGCAAGTAGCTTTAGATGGCAATGAGAAGATTGCCATCCTTTGTAAGGGCAAATCCCTAGCTTGCTACCTGGAGCTCACGAGGTTTACCAATAGGTCAAGGGGCCCTGGAACAGTCGCCGGCCCTCATATGAATTCTAGACCCGCAGATCCCGACGACGCAAGTGATAATTGCCCAGAACGTGCAGCGGGTTGGTCTCTGATTGGCTCCAAAGGTACTGGATGCCCGGTACCGGATTGCCGAGTCGGATCGGATCTAACGCCGGCTGCGACCTCAACTTGTATGAATGAAAACAGGGTTAGGTAAACCTTTTAACGTCGAGACCTATGGCTATCTTCGAACACCGAATAATCGCCACGGCCAACGCCTTGACATACGATATTCGTGTTAGAAGACGTATAAGTAGGTGTGCTTTTTGATAGCAAGACGCAGATAGCAACAAGGGAACTAAAGGATAGTTGGTGCTATGGGTATCGTGAAGTGATCAAGTGTCCCCTGCTTGCAATGCAGACTTGTCTCCCTAGTTGTTGTACAGACAAGTCGGCCTGTTGGCCTTACCAATTCCTGCGTCCACCACGGCCGCGACCGCCGAACCCACCCCCTCCGCCGCCACCTCGGCCCATACCTTGCTCGTAACCAAAATTCTGACCCTGGTTACCGCCAAACCCTTGGTTGTTGGCACCGAAGTTCTGGTTCTGGTTGCCTTGCCCACCATTCGCGTTTGCTCCAGAGTTCTGCATGCCCGAGAACATGGCCGACATGGCAGCAGGGTCCATCTGGCTCGGATCCATGCCAGATGCCATCATCTGCTGCATCATGGCTTGCATCTCTGGGCTGATACCATCCATTCCAGGCATGTTGGCCATGGCACTTGGTGCGCTTGCCCCGCTCATGCCAGGCATGCCGCCCATCATCATCATCTGCATGTCCTCTAGCATCTTCTTGTTATTCTGGGCAATGGCATCGGAGCTGAACTCGCTGCGGACATTATCTTGCTTGGCTGCGTACATGGCCCAGGTAAATTCGTCAAAGCCGTAGTTAAAATAGTCGCTTAGGTCGGTACCCGGTTTTCTCCACGGTTTATCGTTCTCGGGCAGGTCTTGAGGGAGGGTTGTCAGTACAAGCACGTAACTAGGAAATGATTGCTCTATGACCAACCTTCGTCGATATTGACTTGGGTGATGGGTTTGCCCACTGGCTTGTAAACTGGTATCGCGTTTACGTCTACCTTGGATGTCGAAACCGGTGGCAAGTCAGAGCCCGCGACGGCTCGCGCTGATGCATCGTCTTTCTTGGCAGGTGCAGGCGCAGGCTTTGTGGTGGCATCGTTTGATGCTGATCGCTGTGGTATATTTCGTATATCGCTGTATCGTGTTTGCCTAAGAAAGTGTAAGGAGAGGTCAACGAAGTAGAGCTAGAGGGAGGAGAATAGGAATAGAACTCACGCTGGAGGAGGCGCATTTGTGCCATCCTGGCGTTCGGTAATGATGTCGATGTCCTGGTTGCGCGCGAGTGTTAGCAAATAGAGGCAAAGGTGTGCTATAACTCGTTGAAACGTACCGAGTCGTCTTCGTCCATATCAGCGCCTTCGTCTTCCTCTTCGCCTTCCTCTAGATCCTCTTCATCTTGCTTCTGTGGCTGCGGTTGCACTTGCGACTGTATTGGTGTCCCAGCAGGATTGGTGTCGGAGTTTGCACTGGGATCGACTTGGTCATTGTGGGTGGTGGGCTCGTCTGGTGCATAGAAATCATCGTCGTCGTCAATATCCATTGTTGGTTTGTTGGTTTGTTGGTTTGTTGGTTTGTTCTTTCGATGCGATTATTTATCTTGGGATAGTGTTTGGCGACGGTGCGCAACAATGCACAGGTATTGTATTAATTACAATGAGCTGAAGCAAGGTGAGGCTGTTGGCTATCGAGTCCCCCCGTCTTTCGTCTTTCCTTGGTGTATGAAGAATGCGGAATGTGGGATGGAAAGGTTACAATGTAGTAGACAGAAAAGCAGCTAAGAGGTACAGTCAGGAAGGTATTCCCTACACTTTCCATATTTATTACAAAGTGGATTTGTTTGGAGAATTGCGTCGCACTTGCGGCTGCGCGCAGCAGATACATAGTACATGTATTACGCCGGGAGCTATGACCAAGTCAGGTACAGACTACCTTAAAATATTACTGTAAACCCTACGGAAGTCAAGGTACCTAGGAACAAAGGAAAGTTGCAGGCGCGCTAAGATATGCAAGCCGCATTAGACGCGACTTTTCAAAGTCCAATAAATTAGCCAATAAATTATCCACATGCATTTCTTTATTCTATCACCATCACCACCACCACCACCACCACCACCAATACCAATCCGCCTCACCGTCAAGTCCCATTGTCTCAATACCTAACCACTTTTACCCGCATGATCCAGAATAATCTCGCATATGTCATGTTAGCTTAGGTATGCTTTATATTCGTTTATAGTTCTTTCAACATTCCAACGCTGACCCTTTCAAAGCTTCTCTACCTAATCATGGCTTTATCGAGATCGGCAAGTGGCCCTGGGGGCTTGTCCATCAATACCTCGTCTGCCAATTTGTTGTGAGTTCAACTCTTCTCTTAACATATTCTAGCTACATTGGCTACGTTAGATACCTACTCCTCCTGCCGATACCCTTCTCTATCCTTATGCAGCCGCCCGGCTCTTAACATTTACGTCATGTCCCTACAGCTAATCCTCCCACCCGCCCAAAGTGGTTCAAGTAGCAGCCAACCTGCTGCTCCCGGTGGTCTCTTCGGTTCTGCCGCCAACTCACAGCCTGCCGCCGCCTCAAGCCTCTTTGGCGGAAATGCATCCTCTACCCCCAAAACGACCGCTCCATTTGGCAGCACCCTGCCCGCCACAGCTACCGCGTCGCAACCACAACCATCTGGTGGTCTATTCGGTTTATCCTCCAACACAACATCTCAGCCGCAACAACCCAGCACCAGTCTGTTTGGAGCGGCGAATGCTGCCGGCGCACAACCCCAGAAACCGGGCGGTCTTTTCGGGAACACGCAGCCAACGCAAGCGCAGCCACAAAATCAAGCCCAACCCCAGAACACCGGTTCAACTAGTTTATTTGGTGGCTCCCCATCACCCAGCTTATTTGGTCAACAAGGTCAGCAAGGTCAACAAGGGCAGCAGAAGCCAGGAGGCTTATTGTAAGTTGAACTAGTTTTTTTGTTTTTTTTTTCCTACGTATGGGCTGACTTGAGCTGCAGTGGGAGCACTCTTGGCCAAACGACTCAATTCCAACCTAACCCTGCCGGACAACCCCAACAGCAGCAGCAGCAGCAGCAGCCTGGATTAGGCTTGGGTAGTTCACTCGGCTTCGGACTGACAATGGGCCAATCGTCAACCCAGCCGACTGTTCCCGGTGTACGTATCGATGTCAGCAATCTCAAGGGTACAACGCGGTTCAACGATCTACAGGAGGACTTGCAGAAAAATATCGAGAGAGTAGATACTTTCATACAACAGCAGATGCGGAACAAGGAGGAGGTAGATTCCTTCATGCCGGGTCATAAGGAAATGCTTGAGAGCATTCCGAGCGATGTAAACTTTGTCGCTAAGAAATACGAGAGCGCGCATAATGCGCTCGTATCGGCGGCCCATGCCATCGAAGCAGTCCGTGGTTTGGTCGGGCAGGATGTGGACCACGCGCGACTCAGCTTCCGAGCCATCGATAACCTGAAACTTCCCGAACAATATCATACCGCCGGCATATGGTCGCCTAGACAGCAGCCAGCCGGTACGGCCAATACAGAAGCGGACGGGCAGGATCTTGTCGGCTTCTTCTCCAGCGCAGCAGACGACATGGAGGAGCAAGTCAAAAGATATGAGAGCAACATGGCCGAGATCGAGATGCACATGCATGGTGTTTCCGATGGTCTGGTAGAGCAGCTGCAGAAGATGATGGCCAACAAGAATGGCGCCGCGTCTGGGCCCAACGAAAAAGCACAGGAACTAAGTGCCGTCCTCAAGGAATTACAGCAGGGTATTTTCAAGGTGGCCAGCGATGTTGCGGGCGTACGAGAGGGCATGACCCAGTTGCAATTAGGCAACTTTATCAACCATGACGTTGGTCACAATGGTGTATACTAGATTAAAAAAAAAAAAAAAGGCTGCGAATATTTCTTGAGGTTCAATGTTTGATAGTGTAGATACCCCCAAAAAACAAATAGGGAACTTGCCCCGACATCCCAGTATAGAAGATCCCAATCTACCAAATACTATACATGCGAGAAGGTTGTCCCTGAGCTTGTGGTCTAGCTGGGTCAGTGAGCCTTAGCGGGTGCAACATAAAAGATGCGACGTTGAAAAGCCCCTTCTAGTTTGAGAGTCGTAGATACGAATGTTTCCAAGGAACGTATCGATTTGAATGGTAGGGCTTAGCAGTTCCTCCTTAGAGGGGCCTCGACGGGAGTTGGGTTTATTTGCATCTCTTCATGCAGACGCAATGGTAACATGAAATCAAAGCCAAGCATATGTACCTGAGCAACATGCGAAAAACTCCTAGAAGACTGCAACAACAATATAACTTTAGCTGTTATTACCATAATAGCACTCGCCAGCGCCAGCCGTTGAGAACTTTCAAGTCATCCTTCCCGAGACTGTGGTCCCCTCTCTCAACTCTGGACACTATGACAACAAGAATCAGTACTTTCCCCAACGACATAGGAGGTTGAGTGTTATTGTGCGTATGGGCCTTAGTGGTGGTTACCCGCAAGCCGGTTGGAACGATGATGGAAGGGGAATAGAGAATTCGAATGTACATACTGAGCCTCTTGAGACGCTTAGACATAGTCCTACCCACTCGTAGTGACACCTCGCTTTGGAAGATATACAACACAGACAGAACGAAGAAAGCCAGCGAGGCAAGCTTGCCCTTGCCATGCACGGAATCCAGGATCCTGCCGATCAGCGACTTGCTCTTCTTGAATGCATACTCTGTATCGTTGGACTCCTTGTCCTCTGAAGAGCGGCGGAATATTCTACGGACGGCGGGAATCAAAGACGCACTATCCAAGCGTGAGTAGCGGCACAGCATGTGCAAACTCTCGTAGTCTGTTCGCCGACGGGAGAGATAGTCAGAGAGCCAAAGCGCCGGGTGACTTACACTAGACCACCCAACAACCACTTTCGCCATCGATGGGATTCGGTGGCTCTCACTAGGTCGGTCACCTCGCCCCGCAAGGCTTGCAAGTCGCTCAGGACGATACTCTGCTGGTCCTGGAGCCGTTGTCCACTAGCAGGGTCGTCGTACCGTGCCCTCTTTTGGAGTGTGAGATATTCACTTAGCGAAAACTCACAGGCCGTCTTGATTGACCGTATGTCGGTCCCAGCGAAAGTTGAGACCGGCCGGTCCAGCCTAGTATCCGGTGGCATAGCGACCGAACCAGGAGGTAGTGCCGAGTAGGATGGTGTTGGTGCTGGTTGGTACTCCATCTTGTTCATAGCGGAGAGCAGAGTGATGTTTTCCAACAGTGAGGGCTATGATCAGTGATCGATAGTATGTTTATCGCTGTCAAGACCAATTGATTTGCATTGTTGAGGCTCGAAGAAGACCCCCTTTTTTATTTTAATTTTATTTTATCACCAAGTCGTTAGATCAGCTGTCCACTTCATGATGTATGAAAGAAGGGCAGATCAAACGGTGGCTGGGATCGCGGGGTAGTCGGTGACTTGCAGGCTCGGTAAAGTTTCCAGGAATGGGAAAGGTGTCAGATCCTCTATGTAAGCTACTCTCTCTACTCTACATAGTTACAAATATACGCTGCACCGTTAGGCTGGATAAGATGCTATTGGTTGCCGTCTACGCTCGGAGCTATGCAGATCTTTGGATCTAGATATGCGTCACGTTTGTCCTGGAACCATTATTGTAGACATCAAGCCTCATACATCTTCGACCTACTAAATACTAAAATGTACCATATAAGCGAGAGAATTCCCCGGAGAAAACTACGACGAGTCTCTAGGTATAAATCTAAAAGCTATTGTATTACTTGAGTATAAACGGCTATACACATCCTACACCTCATCTATTTCATCGTATGTAAAGGACACGACAAATGTAAAAAGACTCGAAATATCCGCAACATCTTTCAATCGTTTCTTCAGCGTCAGGGTGGACCCGGAATCATCCGAGGGAGGCTGATGAGTGGGAATTCCGGAGGGCGTACTAATCGCTGGCTTATTATAGCGAAAGCAAGGGTGTGGTATAATAAGATATACCTCCCCCCCTCGCCTTCAAAAAAGGGATAATGTCTCCATAACTAGTTACCTCCGAATGGGCAAACCGGTAGATCCGGATTCCACGGAAAGTTATGAATGCCCGTTAACTCCCGGCTTTTCGATATTATGCTGACGAATTAAACTGGACTTGTCACCTCCGACTACATTATATCAACATTATATAGGCAATATTTACCGCCATAGAATCTCCTGGTCTTGGAGCTTCATTGTCAACTAGAGAGAAACACGTGACCATCAGCAGACGGCTGGTGTATCACCCCGTGGTCAGCCCACGCCGTTACGCCAACGGAGGTAGGTGAGGGTAATAATATCAGTCCCTTTATTGGCTGGTACCTATCTGCGTCAATGGTTCGAACGTATACAGTAACAAATTGATGCGGATAATGGCTCGGTAAGTAGACTATCAGCATGGCCCACAGCCTTCTGGATCTGGACCGTCGGTATCATAGGTCGGTGGGAGTTTCACTATGGTCTTGTATCTTGTGCGGAATAGGTCGTAACCCCGGTCCGTGGCATGTACGAGCGTGGAAAATTTGAGCGGGACGCGAGTGGACGGTTGCGAATTTCAGGATAAAGGATCCGGGCCGCCCCCTTTTTAATCCATTGCTGCCGAGACCAAATGCTAATTGCTCACCTTTGGTCAGCGTCGTACGTAGCTACACAATCACATTATCCGGGTACTGTTACTTTACAGGTAACGTTTCCGCTGTAAAAATGAACCCCCCTGTGCCTTCAGATATCTGAAGTCGCTGAGCTTGGTGCTTGTAGCAATGTATAAATTATTATTTATTAATTATAGATTATCTTCTTAGGGGAAAGAAAGCGAAAAAATTGGGTTTCTTCTACTTCCCCCCCTAAAAAAGACCCAGGTGTTGCCATAATATCGCGATAGGCGGTTATGTACATTGACCTCAGGAGATAAAGCGGCGCGACGGGATGACGGTTTGATTGCATCTTACGGCCGCCGTACGGTGCGGTGCATATTTCAATCAACTGTACTGTTAAAGTACGGGGGATTCGCCATTGCACGGCCTATGTACCTATGTCCGGTCTTATGAATAAAGCAAAGAATGAGCGCTGTCTATATTTAGCATACTAATAATTCATGGGTGATAATGTTGGTTTGGCTCATCCGAGCACCCTTTGAGTTGGATGCTTGCCTAGGTATTTAGGTATAGCATCCGAGACGATGTCTCCTAATAATCGTTGGTATAATCTGCGATGAGATTTCTTCCGGAACCTACCCGAGATATGCAATATATCTGCGATTTCGCATTTGGTTCGGGATGCGATAGTTGAATTAATTACCGGCAATCGGCCCACCTACTCTCTGGCAAAAAAAGAGAAGCGCAGTGACAGCGGAGCTTGGTTGACTAGTGAGTGGGTAGTGAACGGGGTATCTAGCCGATCAGGATTTGGCCGTCTCACCAAGTTCGGCGGTAGCGAACGCCCTGCCAGGGAGCGGAACTATGTAGGTGGCAGATGACATCGTTCGGGTACTGCTGACTTGGCATTTGTCGGAATCTGTTGAAATTGATACGAACACTGTATCTCTGAGATATAAAGATCTTGATGTCGTTATCTGGAGAAAACGGTGTGTACAAGCGAAGTCGCATGATCTGGTACGTATCCGCACGAGAATGGAGGTGCTTTCGTAGTAAGGTCGGACGGAATAATACACCAAACGAGCCCGGTGCCGACAGGAACATAAGGAGGATGACGACGATTGCGCACATGCACTGCAGCTGGTGTTACCCAGTTCATTGCACCATCTCCGCCTCGGACTATCCGCCTCCCGGGACTTTGACAATCTCACAACATCAGGTCAGCAGATGGAAATGCTTAGAGTAGTGCGTGGATGAAGAGGTAGGCGCATGTAATATAGGTAGGCAGGTAGGTGAGCAAATGTATAGGGGTAAAAGACAAAAGACCTTTGGGTTTCATCTACTTCGTACGTGATCGGCACCCGTCCTTTTTCTTTTGTTGAGGCTGGGTATCAATTCCAACCTTTCGGCGACGGCGAAACGGGTCTGAGTTTCGGTCAGTCTCAGTAGTTATAGGAGCACGATGATTAGGAAGCCTCTCCGTCCCGCGTCTTATTCTGACAGTCTAAGTGGCCTAGGACACGCCAGCATGTTCACGGGCTGACGGGTCGGCGGAGTCCAAAGTAACCAACGTGGCGGGCTGGGTTGCCTTGACCAGGGTTGCATTGAGTCAGCCCCGGCTAACCGATTCATGGCTTCGTCAGCCGACAGCAGCGCCGAAGGTTTGTCATGATGATATGAACATCTCGAACGGCAAGCCGGGAATATATATATATATATATATCTATATATTATATTCATTACTGAAAATGGATGCGGATCTCGGGAGAATGCAGGCAAACCACTCATCAGTAGTAGCAAGAGAAAAATGGACGAAGATGACAATAACAAAAAAATAGTAAATAATGAAACATAGCATTCATTGGAATGCGATGTATACAGTAACTCATCAGAAGAAGAACACATTTAATCAAACATTCTGCATTGGGATATGTAGGTGGTAAAATAGGGACCGACACTCCGAGGCGCCCAGCCTGTCCTCCGCTTTGCGTAGATAAAAAAAAAATTAAAAAAAAAATACATAATTCCCTAAGAATCCCGTGTCCGTCTCACAGTACGAAATAGGTATTCATAAAGTACTTGTGGATGTACCTACCTCGCTCGGTAGGTATCCCATGTACCTTTCCCCATTCGGTGCGACTTAATCTGAGCGCGCACCTGCTTAAGCTTTCCAATTTTCTCCCGTTCTCCAGCTCCGACCGACCAAACCTCGGTCGGCTTGTCGCGAAACCCATTCCGCCCCATCGTTATTTCATCTGCAAAAGTACAAAAGTGCAAACAGCTCAAACCTAAAACCAAAACGAGGATAAGAAGTTTCATCGCGTATATCGAATTCTCGCTTCGGTTCTCGTGTGGTAAAAAGAAAGAAAAAAGAAGTCGCAAGAATCGGCCGAAATAAAAGAAAAGGAGAAAATGAAAAGCAAGCACGGGGGCGGGACGGATTACGCAGTGAAAGTACAAGCCTCCCTTCCCGTCTTATGCTGTCACAGTACATAGAGACAGTACGGAATAGCCCCGTAATATTACCTAGCCAAATTGGTAAACTCCCACGCGAGAGAACGACCAACGCCGGGAGCCGTGGAGCCGAAACCACCCCCCCTCCTGGGAAATAAGTTTTGAGTTTGGGAATTCTAACCACTCTTGCCTCCGGGACATCGATCCATTTGGAAGCCACCTTACCCTCTTAAACGGGAACTTGTTTTCAATTGGGAAGCGAAAAGGGATTTCCTTTTTCTTCTTGCCAACTTCTGTTTAGAAGAAAACAAAACCAACTGCATTTTGATTCGTGTGTAATACAAGAAAAAAAAAAGGAAGAATCATCTAGTCTTTTATTTCTTTCCATGATTAATGCAACTAAACGACCGGATTCCCGGTGATAGCCCCCACAAGGAAATTAATACTATGTAGAAAACGAAGGAAATAATAAATAAAGGGCGAAAAGAAGTGAGGAAGCGCGGAAGAGAAACAGAGAGTCGAGTTGAGCCAAGGTACTTTTCCGATGTACCTTCCGTAGGTACCTAGATCTTGTAGGTACACAAGGAGTGGACAGTAGGAAGAAAGAGCCGGGCTAGGCCGCCTGGCACCTTTGCACCCCCCCGGATTGACCGCCTTGTCGCATTGCCCTCTCCTCGGGAATCATCAGTGCTCAGGCGCTGGGCTGCTGGGTTGCTGGGCTTTGGCTCAGGTGCGCGTGCTGATTTTTAGCGCATAACGCCCGAGTCTGGTCCGTCTTAATTTCTATTCTCCCTTCCCGTTGAGCCCGTCCGTCTTTCCTCTGCAACCTCCCTCCTCTTTTTTTCCCTTCTCCCTCTTCCATCGGCACCGCGCAAGATCGTCATCTTACTATCTTAGTAACGAACCTTTCTTACCCTTCCATCTTTTTTTTCTCCCTACATTTTCTCTTCGCCCTTCCTTAATCTTCCACTTATCAGTCTTACCCCCCCCCCCCCTGGAAACATCCACTCCGTCCGATATTCCACACACCAAAAAAATTTCCCATCTACCGCACCGAACATCCACCGCCTCCCGTCTTCTCCGTTTACATCAATAAGTCTCTCAATTTCTCCCGGACCTAGTTTCGGACCATTCGTGTATTGTTCGGGCCATCGTCATTTACTCATCTTTCATTTACAAAAAGACATTCGTCTATCTATCGCGATGGCGTCTGTCGTCCGTGGCACGTCGCTCAGAGCCGGCGGTGCTTGCGTGCGCTGTCGCAAAGGCAAGACCAAATGTGTCTACGAAAATGGCAGAGCGCCATGCAGGAACTGCGCGAAGGGGATGCACGAATGTTATTTGCCATCGGAGAGCATGGCTCATCATCACGGTCAGTCGCCTGCTAGACCTCCTCGTCCGCGGGAGAGTCTGCCTGGAGAGCGAAGCGTGTCGGCGACCAGTGACCGCCAGCCTGTAGCATCCGGCACCGTCCTGCCGCGTAGCATGCAGGCGAACAGTGAAAAGTAAGTCGGTCTCATTTCATCATCATTACCACCGTTCTACCACAGTGTTTTTTTGCGCTGTCGCCTATTCATCCTTTCTTTACTCAAATGCCTCTTTTCTTTCGTGTCAGACGCCTTGGCGGCCACGACTATGTGGGCATTATGGGCGTTTCGGCCTTTGGCCTAAGATGGCGGGCGACTACGCGCTCTCCCCCGAACAGGTATCTATCTGGTGATCCGTGCTCCCATGCCCTCTCGGTCAAGGCTAGAGTACAGCCGGCCAAGCGCCCCAATGTTCACCAACCATATGCTGGGGTGGCTGTAATTGGGATGAATGGGATGCCGGTTGCCTCGTTCCTCATTCTCGCCTCGGAACCTCCAAAGTGTCTCTTCCATGGCCCCCATCCTTCCGCTT